>JANHFM010006023.1:167157-177188 GCA_032468115.1 Grayia smithii | reverse complement strand
GACGCTGTGACGTCACCGAACTGGTTCGCAGCGTCCCGGACCCGGGCCCACCCGCGCGCCCCAACTTACCTTTTTTTCCCCAAATCGCCGAAATTAGCGTTCTGCGCATGCGCAGAGCGCTTTTTCGGGGAAAAAAGTTTCTGCGCATGCGTGGTAGTGTGGTTTACATGTGTGCACAAGCGAAGCATGCACGCGCACACAAAGAGAACCGGTAGTGAAGGTGGGTAGAACCCACCCCTGATTCATCCCAATCAAGCTTTCATAGTTATTTAAACTTTTTTTAAAAAAATTGGGGGAGGGGAATAACATAATAGACTTCCAACCTTCTTTATGTTGGAGGACTTTGCAAATGTTGCTATCTGATTGACTGTGTCACTGAAGATGGTGAGCTGTCAGTACTCAGAGATAAACCAGTTGTTTGGGTGAGTGGCTGATTCAATTATATATACAACCATTATCATTCTAGACAAACTCTAAATACTCTCTCTCTCTCTCTCTCTCTCACACACACACACACACACACAGAAAATAGGACCCTATCTTATATTGTTTTGAACATCAAAATAAGCACTTGGCCTTATTTTCGGGAAGGTCTTATTATTTTGGGGCACATGGAGCAAGACAGGGCTCTTCTTGCTCTCCTACCTGATTTCCAGCTCTGTCTCACTAACACTAACCAGAGGAAATGGCAGGGACCGGCTGTATATACTGTTTAATATTTTTGCGGAGGGCTTATTTTCAGGAGGGCTTATTTTAGTGCATGCGCTCAAAAACCCAATTGGGCTTATTATCCAGGGAGGTCTTATTTTAGGGGAAACAGGGTATATAATGAAATATCATGAAGTATCACTGAGCACAGCCAGGTGAGACAGGAATTAGATTCTACGCATGCTGCAAGTTGTTGTGATTTTATAGTTGCTGCCTGATTTTTTAACATAGATTTTGATTATTAACTTCCAGTGGCCTCTGTCTTTTCTGAATATTTCATTGTAGTCAGGGCTTATTAGGCAACTGAAATGTTCTTCCCTTGGAAATTAGCTCAGAGTCGCTGTTTCCATCCAGACATAGAGGCATGCTCAACAACATTGGCATCATGCAATATTGTTTTTCCTTTGTGCCATCTTTAAACACTCAGTTGCAAGGGGCTATCTTTAGTTCAAAAACATCTTAGAGCTTAATTGGAGCTAAGGCAATTTAAATATTGGCACAGGTCTATAGATCAGACATCCATCAAAGTTGTACAGAGTGTAGAGATCCCTTTTCTTTGGGCTAATAAAACAAACAGCTGTGGCTCCCATATGGTATTTCTGAGTAAAATATTTACATTTGAAAGGCACCCAGGTTCTTGCTGAAAAGACCACAGTTCAAACAGAAAGAGGAACAGAGCAACGTGGAAGCATGAGCTGTGGTGGCACTGAGAATAAAGATTCTTAAGACATTTCTTTCTGAGTTTTCTCTCTCTTTTTCATGTTACATGTAAACAGTGAACTCACAAACAAGCCTGTTTTCACAGATCCTGTAGATGTGAAAACTGTGTGCAAAAAGCTGGGTTTCTCTCTTCCACATGAGAATATCCTCCAACAAGTATGACATGCTGTACTAATTGTGGTTTGGAAAGAATAATATAAGTGAAAAATTCTATCAGAGACATGCCAGCTGAAAAGAAAAACGAGGTCTTTGGGAAGCCATAACGCCTAATATATCTATATGCTTAAATTCAACTTTTTAAAAAAAATATAAAGACTACCATATTTTAAATTACTTTTCACCTTTTGCCTTACATGGGCATCTTAAGACTAGAGATGGTCTGAATCTCATTTAGCTTTTATTGTTTCAAAGAAATACTCTTTAGATATTTGGTAGCCTTTTACTGAAAATTGTAGAGATGTTCTGTAGACTGTCCAGGGATCAAGATGAAATAAATGTATGTTCTGTATCTGCTCTGTATTAATTAACTACGATATTTCTATACCACTGTTTCCATATGAACAGTTTACATGAAATTGTGTGTGTGTGTGTAATATATATATATATAGAAAATAAGTATATAATGCCCTGTACACTTCTTTCCACTCCATTGCCTCTTCTAGCATTATATCTATCACTTTTCAAAAAATAGCTTAGTATTAGGGCTTTTGTTGTGGTGGTGGTTGTTTTCCTACTTGGGTATAGATTTGTTGTGAACATACAGTATATCTCTGATTATTAAATCCTATATATAACCAAGAAAGTAAAGGGCTCACAGTGTGTTCTATTAATTATATACTGTAGTTAAATGAACCACAGGGCTCTGCAATAATGTTTATGAAAGCAAGTATCAGTAATCTACTTTCTTCATTGCTAATTCAGTGTTTCTGTTCATCAATGCTGTTCTACCATGCGTCCTTCATGAATATTCAGTGTTGTAGCTTCATTACCTAACAAACTCAAAACAGTAGGCACTGGGGAGGATCCAGTTCTTAAGAAAAGCTTTATGGGCCACAAGTTACTATTGGTAGCCTATTGGTAAGATAGGCTTCAAAACAGTTACTTGCTATTAGGACCAAAGCAGCTTTAGATCTTCTAGACATAAAGCTCATATACGTCTCTGTGGGATTCCAGCAACATGATTCCTTTTGCTGAACTGTAGCTGACATGGCTAACAAGTTGATTTTAATCTGAGGAAGCAAATAGAATTAAAATGGGAAAAAATAATTGTTGCCTATTTCTGCTGATGGGGAAAATATCTATTATACCATGGGTTCTCAACATTTTTTGATTCATGGCCCTCTTTCTGAGTGTCATTTACCTTTGTGATCTTCCCTCATAGCTGCTGTTAGGCAGAAAAACATATATTTTGCCATCTGCGTTGTTTATTAATCTAAGATGTATTATATAAAGACAATACTACTATATATAAAAAACATCTCAGAAATAACCAACAGACTATTATAGCCACAAAGCATCACTGTAGTACGCAAACCGACTAAAGCCTCCTAAAACATTGTAAACAAACTAAATGATTCAGAAGCCTAAGAAGAAAAAAAGGGAATCAACTATAACATACACAATAATAGACACATACAGATAAACAATATTTACACACCATTTAAGAGACAATAAAAAAGAGGGTAACAAAAAGATCAGAACACATCGTTTCCAGCAACCATACCCAGATAAACAGGGATTAACGTTAGACAAACAACCAAACAGAAAACAACCTAATCGAGGAATTACCAAGGAGAAAACCACACCCCTGCCCAAACTAATAGGGTAATATACTAATATACTTTATATAAATAGGCAAACTCATTCATTCACACTGATTAAATTAGTGCAGAGATCACCAAGGACTCCACAAAGGTAAAATATTTCTGAGAATTATGACAAATTGATCATATCCCTGGAAGTTAACTTTGGATTTCCCCCTCAGAAATGTATTATGATTCCCTAGAAATATGGCATGGTCCCCTGGGGTCCTATGACCCATGTTGAGAATCCCTGAATTAAGCCAACTCTGTATTTCTTGGGATAATCAGTATGAGTCAGTAGGACTTTAGAAACAGTGAGGGAGCCATTACTGCACATCTCTGCATACTATACTGTAGTTAGGATTGCACTGTTTGTTTTGCCTTGAGTTCAACTATCTTTGAAGTTAAATAAGGTTTGTGCTTTGTTGGGTGACCATTTGAATAATTTTGAATTCAATAATGGAAAAAAGCAAAGTATGTAACAATCTTTTTATTTTGTCTTAGAAACACACTCCATGTTATCAAGAGCATATGGAATATATATCTTGTAGTATATATTCACGTTGTATGGTGCTGTTATAAATAGAGCCCAGTCACTAGTCATCCAGGTCTCTGTTATAGGTAAGAGCTGCTTACTTTTAATAATCCTTCAATGTCTCTAGTTCTCAGCTTATTCCTTACAAAGTACAGTACTGATCTGGGTGTTGGTTATAGTTTAACTTTGGCTTCAGTTTACTCACTTTGTAAGTCTTCTGATTTTGTTCTGCTGAACCAGTATGACTTATTTGTCATTTATGCCTGTTTCATACATGTGTTCCAAAATTTCAGCCCATGGATTTGAATTTCAGGTCTGTTTTTTGAATTAAAATGTATTTGATGTTAGAATAGTTTTTAATTTAAAATATCAAAATTAGCTGTGTTAAAACAATATTCCACTGAGTTCTGAAAGGTCAGCCTCATTAAAAATACATATATTATTATTTTATGAAAATAAAGGAGTACCAAAGCAAAATAGAAAAATATGAAAATGTGAAAAAAGGAAAGGAGGGAAAAAAAATAAACCCCCAACTCAATCCTTTTCATGGTTTGGTAAATGAAACTGCAGTCTGAAAACATTTACTTGGATGCAACTCTCAGTGATTTTAACAGAGGCGTTTAGAAAAATGAGTTTTTTTCTGTGCCAACATATATAATTTGAGTTTACATTATATGAAGTTACCTAATAACATGCTATTCTTTAACTAGAGCAATGGCAGCTCTGTTAAAGCTATCCATTCCGACTGGTTTAGCATCCCAGTGTTCCTCACCAAATGTATATACCGGTATTAAAACATAATGCTAACTTTCCAGCTGGAGTTTGCTTTTGCAGTTGAAGAGGAAGTTCAGGTTGTATTATTAAAATATTTATTATATCACAGCATCTTCTTGCCTGTAATTACATTTAAGCATCACAATCTGACTGGCAACATTAGAGCGCAGCTAGAGTACTTGATGAAGGTCAGTTAATAGTTACCAACAGGGAAGGCAGCTTTTATGGATGACTCCAGGAGAAAAATGGGGAAATTAATCACAGCACTTTGAAAAGCTAGGAGGGATTTGAGGTCTAAGGTCCTGAACCCTGTCCCATTCATTGTGTAGAGCCATGTGCCTGTGTTGAAGCAATTGCTAGCAAACCCTGCTGTGTGAAGGAGGAAATCTTAATTTTATACAGTGGTCAGAAGAGTATAAAAAATGTTGCTTTTCTTTTCCCCAACCCCCTCCTGCGGAGAATGTAGATATATTTTTCCACTTTTGTTTTGCTTCAAATTGAATTATCTCTATGAGCCATGTATATAATGGTCATAGAAGATGCTGTAATGCCACATTCTGGTTTATGAACCTTGCCCTGACATTTAAATTTCCAGGTTGATTTTTAAAAAACAAACAGTGATTTGGAATATCTGCAAATCATAGTTTCCCATAACTACAGTTGCATACAGGTAAGAGTCCCTATTCAGGCTTTATTGTTCCAGCAAACAAAGGAAACTGTGGGATTTCTTAGTTGGGAGAAAGTATTTTTCTTACCACTGCTGATGTTTTAAATCAAGTCTTCCAGTTCCATGGGAATATTTGCAGTTGCTGTTTTACCTAATTATATGGTTTTGATTGCAATTATATATTGGGAGTTGTGCACGGTGCAGGACCAGTAGATTGGAGAGGCCTTATAGGCCTAACAAATAAATAAATAGACAAAGCATGAAAACCATGAAAGTACATCTAAGATTTCTTTTATAAGATCTTCTGTCACACCATAGAGATGGGAGGGCCCAGTGGATAGAACCTTTGAGCACACAAGGAGTATTTGATAGTGATTTCTTGTAACGAGTAATTAATTGTCAAGTTTTCAGTGCTCTAATCTACTTTCCACTCACGGTGGCTGGTGGCTCCTGATATAAAAGACTATTAAAACAAGGCAAATCGTTAAAAGAGTCAGAGGTGGCTAGGTTGGGGACAAGTGATGAAACGTATCTCACAGCAATGTAATGCAAACTCTGCCCCTTACCAGGGGTGGGTTCTACTTACCTCTCCTACCGGTTCTAAAGGTGCACGTGATTCGCACGTGGTCGGGGCACGTGGAGTGTGCGTCCGGCGCACACGTGCGTGCTGGACAGGCGCTCCTGCGCATGCGCAGAAGCATTTTTTGGGCAAAAAAGTCAAAAAAAGTTTTCTGTGCATGCGCACAAGCATGCTCTGCGTGCTCCATGACCGGGCCGGTAAGTACAGGCGCGCGGGGGGGCCGTGGTCCGGGACGCGTAGAACCGGTTCGGTGATGTCACAGCGTCACTGCTACTGAATCATGCGAACCGGACCAAACCGGAGGCAACCCACCACTGCCCCTTACATACTTGCCTTCAATGCAAGTACAGAAGGGAAAAGACCTTGCACTGTAATGTTATGACACAAATGTTATCACTATCATGACTAAACTGTGGATGCCTTTAAAAACTACTTTTTATTTGAAAATCGGTATCAAATTGTATTCTATGTCTGCTGCGATTTTTCCAACTGCCTACGCTACTCATCGCATCCTGCTTAGTGTTCTGGTAGCAGCTAATCCAGCAATTGGATCAGGTTAGCTGCCATTCTTCCAGGGCAGAAGAGTTGCCAATATTAAAGACAGTCTGGAGCAGAGTCTACTATGATCAGAGATATTCTTGAAGGCAAAATCAATGGGCCTGTGGCTTATCTCCAAACTGCATCCTAGCAAAGGATGTAGGTGCCAATTCAGCAGCCTCCTAGAGTGCATTAAAACCCAGCCCTAATGGTAAATTAAGTTACATGCAGGCTTCTACAGCACTGTACTTTGTCAAACTAGGATGTGAAAGAATTGAGTTATAAATTATTCCCCTCCCCCTTTGCTTTTATTTGGTCGGTATGGTTTTCGACATTATTTCTTGGCTGGCTACTTTCCCATCCGCAATAAAAAGCCTATTTCCTTTTCAGTTATTTATCATCAAGATCTTACAGCACATGTTGTTGTTTAAGTGGGAACAATTATGCACTTTTTGGAGGGAGGTTATAATGTTCTCTTTTCTAATGAGAAGCCAACATTTGGTCCAGAAAAGCTGTGTCTCTTTATGACATGGAATGTTTGGACTTGGTTAAAAAGTTTAAACTGAAAGTAATAAATTGAGAATCTCCATAAGATGTAGCCTATTTTGATTTTTAAAAAGTGAAGATCTTCACACAGGCCAGATTTTTGGGTGTTGGCTGGCTTCTCCAAATACAGAATATTAATGAACTATGTCATTATGGTAGAGGAGCAGTGATGGGTTGCTCCCGGTTCGGGCCGGTTCGCGTGATCCAGTAGCGGTGATGCTGTGACGTCACTGAACTGGTTCTCCGCGACCGGAAGCTGGCCCACCCTCGTGCCCGTACTTATGGTTCTCTGCCGAACATGCGCTCCGCGCTTGCGCAGAACACTTTTTTTGAGTTTTTTTCCTAAAAAAAAGTTACTGCGCAAGCACGGAGCGCGCATTCGGCAGAGAACTGTAAGTACAGGCGCGCATCATCAGAACCGGTAGTAAAGGTAAGTAGAACCCACCCCTGTAGAGGAGTATGATGCTTTGGGGGTTATCCATAGAAGTAAATAATCTCTTTAAAAAACTGTCTGAGGTTTGGGCCATCAACATATTTTGCTAATAAAAATAGACTTCTGATGTTAGTATTCAAACATATTTGCAATTTGGGGGGTGGGATATGTGTGTGTTTTGCCTTTATGAGTAACATACATCAATTTTGTTGTGTTGCACAATGCTATGGTCTCCTTTGGGAACAATGGTGATATATAAATGATGTTAATAATTATGATCAAATAAAATACATATCTATAGGTACATATTTAATGTAATTGGCCTTTTTATATTTCCTTTGACAATTTCATAGAGGCATCTAGTACACTGTTTATTGCTAAGTCCTGCAAGAAGAGTACATTAAAAACAGTTACTTCAGGATGATGGCTGTGTGTAAATAGGAGTGGTTTTATTGTTCTGTTACCCTATGACTTTATTTTGCTTTATTCATAATGCTGGCTAGTGTAATAATCTTGTCCAAGTATTTTTTGGCATGAAGAAGTACTGTGAATTTCTGGTGTCAGCTTTGGTGGAGCCAACTAGTCTCACGTTTACTATTATCTGCATGGTAGAACCTTATCCCTCTGTAGGGGAAAAAACATTATTTTATGAATATCTGAATCCTGTTGAAATTTAGTTCAAATTGGACCATATGGATAAAAGTCAGAGTTACTATATTTTTTCCAATACAACCCTCAAGGTGATTTTAAAAAAGAATCATTGTCTTCCCAAATATCTTATTTTTTATTTGTTTCACTATCTAATGGCTCTGTTTACTAAATCCTTTGTCAGAAATTAGTTCTGGCAAGAGGCTGGGATGGGGAAATAAGAATCACCCCAAGTTCAGCTTCCACATTCCAAAGTCATAAGCACTTCCCTCCCCTCCCCTTCCTTTCCCTTCTGGGAAACAGTCTCCAAGTGGGTATTAATTTACACTGGTTGCTGAGACAAGGCAATGTTATATAGATAATATTAAACTAAAATACAGATAGAAAGTCTGCATATTAGTGAGAAAGCCAGGCTATTACTCTCTATAGAAATTCTTCTAAGGAGCACAGTGTAGCAGGTATCTAAATTTGTGCATGCAAGTATAACAAACCTGATCATCATTTTCTGGATATATGTACATTTATTTGGCAATACCAACTGTCTTGTAAATTAGACAAGACATTCTTTTTCCGGAAAAAGTTCTCATGCTCTGGAAGAAGAATATAGGAACCAACCTTTTTCTACATCAGTTCCTTGGCCGTCTAGCTCACACAATTACTAGCCTCAATTGTCCCTGGTTTCAGACTGGATTCTTGCCAAGCTCTGTACATAGACTAAATCTGGATCCTTCCGCATGTGAAGTATGTTTAGGAGAATCAGACTTGTGAGATTTAATGTCTTTGTCAAAGATTCCTACTAAGCACCATTGTTCCCTCATTCTGTACCTTTAAAGGTTCTGATATTTAGAATAGAATAACATAATTGGAAGGGACCTTGGAGGTCTTCTAGTCCAACCCCCTGCTTAGGCAGGAAACCCTACACCACTTCAGACAAATGGTTATCCAGTGTTCCATGTTATAGTATCTGAACAGGATAAAAGGACAACAGAGTTTGAAGGGACTTTGGAGGTCTTCTAGTCCAACCCCCTGCTCACCCTGGTCAATGCCCCTAAGGCTTTGACAAAAGTGAAAAGACACCAATATTTTCCTCACCATATTGAGCAACTTTAGTTGTGAGAGTGCATCTTGGTTAATAGTAAGACTCTTTCTTGAAAAACTTCCCAGGTGCTCTTTGATGGGATCCTCCTTGGTGAGAACCACCAAACTTATGATGTTCAGATCTGCCACTACATCTCCATTGTGGTCCAAGTACAGTTTCCTCCAGGAAAGATTCCAAAACTCATTCTTCTCCAGAAAGGGATGGAACTAGAATGGAACATTCAAGAATTTTAAGAGCAGAAACCTTGGTGTTTTTTTTTATCCCAGATGGTCTTTTCATGCTTGTGTCAGCCAGCCTGTTGCTGGCTGCCATAGAATAGAGGGGAGGGAATAGGGGGAAGCTTACATTGCAGCTTTGCAACTGCTGTTATCTCCAAGACCAAGTCTGTTGGCTCTGGTATAGGGTTGCCTAGCTACAAGGAGGTTGGGCTATATACTGTGTTTGAAGTTGCTGTGCTGGTGCATTTTCTCTCACAGCTTGCTTGAAACTTGCTTTCAGTTTCTTCCTAGTAAAAGTACCTTTTTCTAAATCTATGGAGTCATAGAGTTTTCTTTCCTTGGAACTGAACAGAGGCAGCTCTGACAGCTTGAATCTTTCTTTAACATTTCTCTAACATGCAAATAGGCTTAGCTGGGAGAACAAGATGTTTTGAAGAGTGAAAAATGTTTCTGAACAACTTGTTGAAAAATGAAAAACAAAGATTCATCAGAATTTATCAATGATATATAGCAGTGGTGAAATCCAATTTTTTTACTACTGGTTCTGTGGGCATGGCTTGGAGGGTGTTGCTTGGTGGGCGTGCCAGGGGAAGGATATTGCAAAATCCCCATTTCCATCCCACTCCTGAGGAAAGAATACTGCAAAATCTCCATTCCCACCCCACTCCAGAGGAAGGATATTGCAAAATCCCCATTCCCGTCCCACTCCTGAGGGCTTTTTTTTTTTTTAAATAATTTTTATTAAAGAAATTTATAAAATATAA
>JANHFM010006023.1:19984-33811 GCA_032468115.1 Grayia smithii | reverse complement strand
TAATATGGCGGGGAAAACCCCTTCCCTCAAGGAAGCGTTGACAATAGCCTGGATCCAGGCTCCAGTCACCTCCCTGGTTGCCGAAACAAGCCAGGAGGGACAAGGGTCCAGCAAACACGTGGAAGCACCCAACCTACCAACAATCCTGTCCACTTCATCCCGAGAAACAGGGTCAAACTCAATCCAGATATTCCCAGCAAGACTTGCACTGGACTCCTCGCCAGACCCTGTATAGTTAGAGTCTATATCCTTCTGAATCTGAGCGATTTTATCTTGCAGAAACTGAACAAAATCCTCAGCTCTGCCCTGTAGGGGGTCCCCCCTGGCCTCCTGGTGGAGGAGGGAGCGGGTCACTCGAAACAGGGCAACTGGGCGGTTTTCTGCAGACGCAATGAGAGCGGAGACATATTTACATCTCGCCGCTCTCATCGCCACAAGGTAAGACCTAATAAAGGTTCTTAGATGTGTTCGGTCAGACTCAGATCGGGAAGATCTCCAACGTCCCTCTAGGCATCTTTTCCAGTGCTTCATTTGAGGACTTATGACCACAACTGAGCCCAAAATTTCTGTTGCTAATTGAGACATTTGGTAAATGAGTTTTGCTCCATTTTACAACTTTTCTTGTCACAGTTGTTGAATGAATCAAGTTGTTAAATTTGTCACACTTAAGTTTGTCACACTTAAATTGTTAAGTCAATCTGGCTTCCCCATTGACTTTGCTTGTCAGAAAGTCGCAAAAGGTGATCACATGACCTGGGACACTGCAGTGGTCGTAAGTATGAACTAGTTGCCAAGCATCTAAACATAGGGATGCTGCAACAGTCATAAGTGTGAATAATGGTCATAAGTCACTTTTTCATGTAACTTTGCACAGTCATTAAATGAACTGTTGTAAGTCGAGAACTATCTGTACATACCTTTAAAAATTGTGGGAAAATGTATCATTTTTTTTAAGGAAGTGTGTAAACGTAGGACAAGCATACTTGAGAAGAATGTGATTATTTCTTCTTCTCTGCTGGCCTTCAGTAATAAATCATCAAGTTAATCACTTCTCTTTAGAAACAGAAAATGAGTAGAGGTTAGCTACTGTTGGGTAACCCTTAAGAGGGAAAGACTTCATAACAGTGAACACAAAATGGTTTCTAATCCAATGGCGTATCTTCTGCTCAGCATTGCTTGGCTTTGGTGCTAGGAAATTATAGGTTCCTTTGTCTGCCATAACCGTTGTTGTCCTGATGGTGTAGGTGGAATTTCAACTGAATAGTTATTATTGTGTGAGGGGAACGTGAATTGCATTCACTCCTCACTGTACCATGGCAACCAAAATTTTGTCCTCCCTCAACTCTTAATCAACAGCTGAGCTGCCTCAAGTCAGCCTAGAAATGAGTCATGCACCTTGGCAGAAAGCAAACATGCTTCTTGTTTGGGAAAGACAGGAAATCTGAACTTGGTTGGGTTTCTAGGGAGGATAAAGTGATGATTTATTAGTCTATTTAAGAATGAATGAAGAGGAAGCTGCCAAGGCCCAATCAGTAGTAACTACCATATGGCATTTTACTTTCCTTTGATGTTCATATTTGAAATGCAAGAAATCATAATCCGTAGTTCTTATTTGTAACATTTATGAAATGATCTACTTGTACAGGTAGTCCTCGACTTACAACAGTTCCTTTAGTAGCTGTTCAAAGTTACAATGGCACTGAAAATAGTAACTTATGACTGTTTTTCACAGTTACGACCTTTACAGCATCCCCATGATCCCGTGGTCAACATTCAGATTCTTGGCAACTGGTTCATATTTAGAACCAGTTGTAGAAGAGCCGAGGTGGCGCAATGGTTAGGGTGTAGTACTGCAGGCTACTTCAGCTGACTGCTAGCTGCAGTTCAGCAGATTGAATCTCACCAGCTCAAGGTTGACTCAGCCTTCCATCCTTCCGAGGTGGGTAAAATGAGGACCCAGATTGCTGGCGGCAATATGCTAACTCTGTAAACCGCTTAGAGATTGATGTAAAAGAACTATGAAGCTGTATATAAGTCTAAGTGCTATTGCTATTGCTATATTTATGACCATTGTTGTGTCCCAAGGTCATGTGATCACCTTTTGTAACCTTGTGACGAGCAAAGTCAATGGGAAAGTCAGATTCACTTATCAACCAGGTTACTAACTTATCAACTGCGATGATTAAGTCAATAACTGAGGCAAGAAAGGTCGTAAAATGAGGTAAAACTCACTTAACAAATGTCTCACTTAACCACAGAAATTTTGAGCTCAATTGTGGTCGTAAATTGAGGACTACCTCTACTGCAGTAAAGGTAGGTGATATATGGCCCAGAGATGCTCTTCGGGGAATGAAGTTCAGATGGTTACCGGAAAGAAAGAGAGTTTATCCCCAATCTGTATTTTTAACAGGCAGGCCAGTCTTCCTATACAGAACTCTTGCCTTCGTATATTCCCTGCTTCCTTGCACACCCAGCATAATTGCTGCAGAATATGCATATTAAAGAGAGAACAGCATTTTGAGGGATGTATGCACAGGTTTAAGGTTTATCTCTCTTGATTCCCAAATCTGAAATTTCAGATGTGTTGATATAAAAGCATACAACTGGAAAAATCCTAGGGACCGCAATTAACTTTAATATATATAATTTTTGTATTTTTGAAACGGTTTTAATTTTTTAATGACGTTGCCAGCATGCTACTTCAGCAGATGGACACCTTAACTGACTTTTACTGATTTTAGAAGTTAAACAAGGTTAACCTTGAATGGGATATCGTCAGAGTTGTAGCTTTGAGTGATATTTTTTAAATAAATAAATAAATAAATAAACCCTCAGAGGACAGTCTGCCACTACCTGGCAATAAAATTGCATGGATACAATCACCAAGAATCAGTCTTCAACCGGAGGCATTTTCACTCTCTACTGCTTATATTTCAGCCTAGATACTATAACAGTAGCTTGGAAAATAAAAAAAAAGACACCCACTAATTTCATACTGTAGTTTGATCATGCAGAATGCTTCATGGATAAAATGATAGATTTTTCTTTAGAAGAAAATTGCAGTGGGTCAAATTTTTTAGGTCATCACATCTTTTCAACCCCAAAGTGTAGAAATTCACTTTTTATTGATTTGGTAGATGAAATAAACAAGGTCAAAAGGTGGAATATCTTTTAACTGAACATTGCTCTTTTCTCCTCCCCTCTCCTTCATTTTTTGCAGGATCTTTCCGCAATGATGGCTTGAAAGCTGCTGATGTCCTTCCCATACTAAAGGAAAAGGTGGCCTTTGTTTCAGGTAAGTTCACAGTCTTTTCATTTCCATTCTGAAGTTTAATTCTTGCTAGCAAAAATTAGTTTTGTTTTGTTTTTGAGTTTCACAAGATATTTGCTGAGCACTTGGTTGTGCTCGAAACTGTAAGCCGCCCTGAGTCTCCAGAAAAGGGCGGGATATAAATAGAAATTTAAAAAAATATTGGGAAACAATAATCTATCGGTTGGATTTAAATAATGTTTTAACAAGTAGAATCCCAAGAGTGCCTTTTAAGCTATGTTGTCCTGACATATTTTAATGACATTTTAAACTCTGCTTTTAATTTCATTTCCTTGATTCCTCTCCTCCTTGAGAACAATTTCTTCATGAAAAGATGGATATGAATTAAATGAATAAGGTCCAATGTTCAATCTTTACCATCACTACTTATGATTCAAACAAAAATCCTGTTTGTGGAACCCAAGATACTTTTTGTATTTCAACTCCCATTACCCCAAGCTTGGTCAAAAGCAATATATATGGTAATTGTCATCCAAAACATCTAGCTGAACATTCGGTCCCAACGCTAAATTAAAATAAAATGGTTGGGCTGTAGTTCAGTAAGAAAACAGCAACATATTGAAAACTGCACAACACTCTCACATTGTATCTGTAAGATAAACTTCCTTCTGTTTTGAATGGTTGAAAATTAGAAACCAAAATTAATATAACGAAAAAATAAGGAGTAAGTGTCAAAAAGTCAAGTCAGAAGAGACTTGGATTCCAGTGGGGCAAGGTAATAAAGCAGAGGTGGGTTCTACTTACCTCTCCTACTGGTTCTAAAGGTGCACGCGCTTCGCGAACGGGCGCTCCTGCGCATGCACAGAAGCTTTTTTTGCCCAAAAAATGTCAAAAAAAGTTTTCTGTGTATGTGCGCAAGCGCGCTCCATGCGCTCCATGACTGGGCTGGTAAGTACAGGTGCGCGGGGGGGGCACGGTCCGGGATGCGTAGAACCGGTTCGGTGACATCACAGCGTCACCGCTACCGGATCGCGTGAACCGGACTGAACCGGGGGCAACCCACCACTGCAATAAAGATGAAACAGCAAGTAAATGCTGATTCTTAAACAAAAATTAAAATGTCTTAAAAGACACATTATTCCCATTGTTGGGTGATCAAATACAGAAGATGATCAAACGCTTACATTAAAGCTTACACCTTTAATTATAGTGTGAGTAAGACGTGAAAGCAGTTTCCAGACATAATTCAAAGTGTGTCACATGACTTGAACAGGTTATTTGAAAGATTATATTCTTTCTCTCTCAGCCTGCTTGAGTTTTAAAATTCGCAGCAGTGGCCTTCTTTATTCCTCAGGGGGACATTTTCTGTTTCCATGGAGGTTCTGAAATTGCAGATAAAATAAGGCTGGGAAAGTTCATCTTAATTGTTCTCCTTGCAGCAAGTAAATAGGTTTTTATCTCAACCAGCATTTGTTCAAATGGTTTTTTTGCTGATGGTTGTTGCTTACTGCCTAACTATTTATTTACTTTTATGCTTTAATTACAACTGTCTATTCTGTGTTTAATTATTATCCATTTTGAAGTGGAAAAGCAAGCGGTAATGTTAATACATTGTAAACTTTGTGAGCTGAGAGTCACTTAGGTGAGAAGGGCAGTCATACAAATTGAATGCCTGACTGATTGAATGCATGTAATAATTGCAGAAATAATGAGTTTTATTTGCGTGTTAACATGGATGTGCTATATTTTTTACCAGAAGGTAGATAGACAAATCATAAAAGTTGTATAGTACTCCATGTTCATGCTTTTGGAATTAACACTGAACTGAATGTTCAAATATATTAATTACAAATTAAAAGATGAATGTTATTGCATATGTATATGAGCTTTATGAATTTACATCCAATCCTATGCTTGGTGCGTGTGATCCATTATTCAATATCTTGCTTCTAGATATTGCCAGCTTGAAAGCTAGATGGACTACCTTGACCATTGACCTAAAATGGTAAAAAAGAGTGATTCTCAGGTTTAATAGACATCGGTCAGGCTTCATCAAAGCAAGATTCATGTAATTGCCATCCCCATGTCCTTCGTGTATTGCTCAATTGGTAGCCGTGCTTATGTTAAAGATCTTGGTTTAAAAAAATGCGATAATTTTACTTCTGGGATTTGTGATAGACTTGGGGAAAAAAGCAAAATGCATCAGATGACTTTCTTTTGGTGTTAGTTATTCAAGATACTGCATTTTTTGTTCCGAAGTGTAAATGGGCTTCTGGTTCAGAAAGGAGATTTTATGCTGTCCTAGTGTAACTCATTACCTAAAGATAATATAGCCCGAACTGGCAGAGGTTGTGCAGAATGAAAAGGTTACCGTAAAATCCTCTTTTGAAAAGATGGTAGAGAAGAGACTTGAGACCTCTCTTGTCCAATTGCCTTGCTTCTTTGTCTCTGCATGAAAAGATAATCGCTTTTGACACAGCAAGCTCAATAGCAACCTTGCCAGCTACACTGCCTCTCAGTAACAGGCAACAATTACCAATGGCTTTTTGGGAAACGTATCTTTATGGTTTATTTGGTGCCTGAGGAGCATCTTTCCTAATCTGCAGCTGAAGTGATGTTCTTTTTATTCTGTCCTGCATATCTCTACAAAAAGCCCGAGCTCAAAAATGAATTTTGCTTCTCTTTTTCCACCCAAATCACATGAGCTCTCTGTTTCCTTTCATATATAGGTACTTGCTTTCAAGTGCCTTCCTTTCTCTGTGCTTTGATTTCACACTTTTGATTTTCTTCAAAGTCTTCTCTCTTAGAAGATTTTGCCTTCTTTCCTTTGCTGTTATCTTTCTAAAACTGATAAGAAGTGTGGTAGCTGTTGGGTCCAGATAACCCAGGTGCAAGCCCAACTTATATTTCAGAATGGACAAGCTACATCCACCCTCCATCAAAAATGCCTGAGAAAAAAGTTAGATATTAAACTTGAATATACATGTATATTTATATTTGAGACCAAAAGTACTGGTTAAAATCTGTGGCCTTTCTTTAATCAATATAAGTAGTCAAGTTTAAATAATCCTGTTTCCTTGGTTTGTTCATTTCCAGTTTGTATGTTGCAAAAGAGTTCTGATATTGCTATGCTAGGAAACCTATATATAATATTTTTACCAACTCAGAATATCAATACTTCCAGGTACAATTCAAGATGCCGGGGTTCACTTTTAAGGCCCTGCATGGCATAGAACCTAGATATGTGTAGATCTCCAATTATCTCTATCTGTCTACAAAATTCAGTAAGAGTTGTTGCTTTGAGCCCAACTATTTTCTTCTTTGAAATATACACGCAAGATTTATGAACCATTTGTCTTAATAATCATTAAGATTAATAATTTAATCATTAAGATTGTTATGTATCTAATTTAATTATTAAATTAAAATCATTTTTTCTTGCTGTGATACCCTCCTTTTAGAGGATCATTTCTCTGAATTGAGAGTAGCCTTACCCTACTGGCACTATAAGAAATCCCTGGAAACCTGTTTTTTTCAACAGCTTTGGAGTTACCAGAGAAATGGGAAGTCCTCCAAGACACTTACTCTCACAGGTTGTCCTTGAACCCAAAGTCTAGAAGTGGTCTCCAAATGGAAACAAAACTGGATCCATTTTTGTACGTTTTGAGTTTCAAACAAAGTAACCTCACTTAAAGATTTCAAGTTGGCTGTGTTTCAACCAGGTACTCTTGAAATGGCTTGAGTGTTCTGAATTCTGAATATAACTGGACCAAATGCTGTTGTTCTACAATCTTAGTCCAAAAAACCCCCTAAACAACACTGGGTTTTTCAATTACAATTGAGTATTCCTCCTAACTGCCATGGTTGGAACAATCAACATGCCCATGACACCATTCAAGGCTGTTGTGTTTTGTTCTGACTCTGAAACATAATTCTTATTTATCTATATATTCAATTTATGTTGCTGCCCATTACTAAGCAACTCTGGGCAGGTAGCAAAAGTTTAAAAATTACAATATGAAAAGTAGACAATAAAAAAATGCAATACACCAGGGACAACGTATTAACATAATTATAATGGGTTCATATACCATCCTGCTCTATTGTCTGGAGGAAGATCCAGGTTTGGGAATTTTTTTAAATCCATAGGCAGTATTGGGGCCTCAAGAGAAATACTGCCTGGTTTCCATAAGATAACACTGTTCAATTGATGGGCCCAAAGCAGCATCCCTATTGAACTCTACTGAACTTTCTAAATAGGTAGACTAGAGACCTACCAATAACTATGTTCTGTGCCTTAAAGATGAGCATCAGCATCTTGAATTGTACCCAGAAGCCCATCAACAGCCCGGGAAGCTAATATATTAGGGGTATTATTTATTGAAGTTTTATTTATAACTTCTTGTGCTGCTGCATTTAGGAGCAGCTGTAATTTCTGAGTGGTCTTGAATCCTAGTTCTTGCTTGAACTTTGAACATGCAAAACATCTATTGCAAGGTCAAAACAGTTCAACTTGAACTGTTTTACACATTTCTACCTCTCATTCCCCAGGCAGATACATTACATTACACTTCACAACCTCACTGCACATTGATGATGTTGTATCTAAATAGCCCCAGCAAGCATATGTCAAATAGTGGTTTAGCAATATCTGAAGGATCACAAATGTCCTACTCATGCAGGATATAACTATTATCAAGAAGGCAAATAGCCATTTTGAAAGGTATGTGCTAGGAGTTACTCAGTCTGAATGTTAGCCAATTGTTGCATGAATTTGGCTTTGACCGCTGCATCTGTTTGTGGAAATGTTCAGAAGGAGATTGTTAATAAGAGAAAAATGAGAGTCAAGAGGAAGGAAATGCAATGTGCTCCTGTTGTAATATATAAAAAGAATAAAATAACACCAATTGCATTTGGAAGCGGTTCTCAGGGAGAGAAAACTTACATTCCAATTCAATTGTTTGCTAATGACATTTGCCGACATTCATGCCAGCCCTTGTCCTTGCATAGAAAAAATTGTTTTGGGAAAAGTGTTCACTTTGGTACAGAAAATAAAATGTTTTTTTACTTGGAAAGGTCGACAATCTAAAATAATACCTATTGTTGCTCCATAAAAGGCCATTCTTTTGTGCATTCTCTTATATCTACATTCCCAAGACTATTTTAGACATCTTAAAGTATCTCTCAAACTAATTTTAAAGTTCTTTCTATTCTGAGATTGTACAAATGAATTGCTGTTTAAAGAAGGTCAGTCTGTTCCAAGAGCTGAGTGGATCACTGCATTTACTGTTTACATACAGGAAAGCTGATTCAAACTCTGGTTTACTTCTAAAAATTTTGGTTTTTATTTTGTTTTTAAAATTTAGAAATAAATAAGTTACAGGAATTGAGAAGTTCCTGTAAGTTACAGGAATAAGTTACAGGTTTGAGAAGCAAGCACTAAGCAAATTAATATTGGTCAATTATATCTTTAGGTTTTTTGGTAGATCACCCTGATTTACAGGTATCATGTCGACACTGGACAAGAGCACTGATTGTTGTGAAATCAGCTGTTAGAATTAGCAATGCTCAAGAAATTATTTATCAGACTACTTTGTGAATTGATATGCATTATTTTTTAGTTCTTACACAGTGGTGGGTTTCAATTTTTTTTTACTACCAGTTCTGTGGGCATGGTTTAGTGGGTGTGGCAGGGGAAAGATACTGTAAAATCTCCATTCCCACCCCACTCCAGGGGATGGATACTGTAAAATCTCCATTCCCTCCCCAATCCAGGGGAAGGTTACTGCAAAATTCCCATTTCCTCTTGATCAGTTGGGACTTGGGAGGCAGAGAACAGATGGGGGCGAGGCCAGTCAGAATTTTTACTACCGGTTCTCCGAACTACTCAAAATTTCCGCTACCGGTTCTCCAGAACTGGTCAGAACCTGCTGAAACCTACCTCTTTTACAGTCTAAATTGTACCATGTGACAAATCACACTGTAGTTTAATACAAAAAACAAAACAAAACCCAGTGAGCATTCAACTTTGGTTAAATCTCCTTCAAGTACCAATCAGCTTCTGAGGAATTCATGGACACACCTGTGTAGTTTTATCAGCAGAAATTTTAAAGGTTTGCTTCCTACCAGGATATTTATAATTTTTTTCAGCTTTCCATTCCATTCCATTAAGAGCTAATAGCTAATAATCCAGATAAAGTTGGTCAGGGCTGTCAACTCTTGAGACATAATTTGGCCCATAGTCTCTAAAACCAGCTTTTCTTATTTACGTATTTTGGAATGAAATATTTAAGAAAGCCCTTGAATAAAGGAGTAATTTTCAAATTATTTCTTTAGCTTATCATTCACTCCTGCAGATTGCTAGAAATGCTACATACTTTGCCGTCCTATGGATAAGTCAATTTCCCCCCACTTTTTTTCTATAGTCACCATTATGCATATCATATGGCTTTAACAGAGTTAATAGAGAAGTTATTTTCTTTGCCAAAGCATAGCCTTGAGTTTTAGTAACTTCATTCTACAAGTCATTGCTTTCTCTAAAAGATTTTGTATACAGCTCTTAATTTTTTTTCCTCTGTGAAACTCGGTTAAAGTAAAAATGAAACAAACACCCCCAGTAGAAATCTTGACATTCAACATCAAGGTTTCAGCCTTTTCCCTTTCAGTTTGGAATGTGCGATCAGCAATATGAAGCTGTTTCTAACTTCTAGCTGCCTCTAGAGGATTTTTTTAAAAAAGCACTTTGAAAATACAAATAGCATGACCTGAAAATTTCCCCTATTGCCATCCTCCTTGCCAAAGAGCTGGAGAACAAAGCTTTGTTTCAGTCTATCTTTCTAAGCACAAAATCTCATGTAACAGCTACTGCCTGGATGTATCAAGGAGCAGAAGGCTTGCAAAAAGTTGTGATAGGTTATAACAAACTAAAAAGCGATCATCTCTTTTGAACTGAATAGGGATGCTGGGTTGTCCTCTTAAACAACTGCACTTCCTTTGAATGGGACTGTGCCAAAATTCCAAGGTGAATTGTGTCCAATTTTTAGTCTCTCAAACTTGCTGTTATAAATGTATTCGTCTAGAGACAAGAAATGATAGAAAGATAATTTTATTTATAAGATTTGTATAGTCACCCATCTTATGCAACATAATCTTGGCTGACTGGCTTGTAAGCCATAAAACACTGAAAACAATTAAAAACATAAAAGCCAACAAAAAAATATCCAGGTGCTCTCAGAGTACATTCCCACACATCCAGAAAAACTGTAGAGCAGTGGTTCTCAACCTGTGGATCGGGACCCCTTTCGAATGACCCTTTCACAGGGGTCGCCTAGGACAATTTATAATAGTAGCAAAATTACAGTTATGAAGTAATAACGAAAATAATTTTATGGTTGGGAGTCCCCACAACATGAGGAACTGTATTAAAGGGTTGCGGCATTAGAAAGGTTGAGAACCACTGCTCTAGACAATACAGAGGTCAGTTATAGTATTTGGCACACTGGAAAAGATACCCGTTGTTTGAAGCTACTTGGGTGAAAAGTTGGGATGTGAGAGCTAGTAAAACTAGTAAAACAATTTCATGATAAATTTCCTGAGAAACCAAAGTGTCGTCCTGGAGTGGAGAGAGGGAGTTAAGTGGTTTTATGTACAATGCGCTAACCCCTTCTTTTGTATTTTGTCTATTTTTTCAGAGTGTGGTTTTTCTCTTCAAGGTGGGGGGGACGACACCTGTCAGCTTTAGAAGCCATATTAGGCTGGAAGTTTCCATGCTGCCACCTTCTTGTGTGGGAAAGTAGGAGGGTGGATTTAGTAGAGGGTTTGTCTTTAGACAAAATAGCATTTTTCCTTTCAGTCAAGGTCAGGGCAATCCTGCATCTGGAGAAGGAGTGGTTGGAGTGCTGTCTCAAGATGGGATGGATGGTGATTGGAGCATGTGATCAACTGATGAGTGAGGGGATGGTTTTGGTGGTTTTGATTTACTGAGGGAAAACCCGAAACTCTTAGATTCGGGTTTTCCCACATGTGCCAGTATACCTACTCTAATAAATAGAACTTTGAGAAAATGCTTGCTTCAGAGTTTTTAATTGGAGTTGGGGTTTTTCTAGAACGCTGATACTCTGCACTTTTTCTAGAGTCCCAACATCTTTTTTATAGTGTGGTGATCAAAATTGGATGCAGTATTGGATGCTTAGTATCATCTGCAAATTTGGTCAGTTCCCCTTCCTCATCTAAGTTATTTATGAAGATATTGAAGAGTACTGGGTCTAAGACAGAACTTTGTGGTACCCCACTGCTTACTTCCCTCCATGTAGACGTAGACCCATTGAGGACTACTCATTGAGTACAGTTTGTCAGCCAGTTACAAATCCATCTGGTGGTGATGCTATCTATCCCACTTTTTTGTAGCTTACCAAGAAGTAGGTTGTGGTCTACTTTGTTGAATGTCTTGCTTCACAAGGTTCTGTCTTTGGCTCAGTACTCTTCAATATCTTCATAAATGACATAAACAACCAAATATTGCAAGTCTTATTCTGCTGTTCCTCCTCCCTTTTTTTATAGTTCAGTGAATTAGGGAGGTGTCTGCCTGAGTCACTGTTGAATGTTATTTGGCCAATTGTGGATTTCAAATGTTTTATCCCTTGTTGCCTTGACAATGGAGCTTACATACTCCATCAACTTCATCTTCCTTATTATTCACAACTTCTGAGATGTTAATTAGAGGTTTTAGAAATAATTTGAATATCCTGGACCCAGAGATTTCAGAGATTCAGGATAGTGCTTCTTGGCTATTTGGTTACTGATGGAATCATAATCAGGTGGTGGCTACTTTGAGATTTCAATACTGGAAAAGGCTTATTCATTATTTGTCTGTTGATTCAACATGTCAGACTGAAGTTGAAACAAAAATGACATTATAAGGATGTGTCATTTTTAAAGAATAGTACAAGATCTTGCTACCATCTTGCAAGATACAAGAATGAGTGCCTTGTCTGCTAGCTTGGATTCAGTTGAAACATTTGATACTTCGGAAGAGGAAAAGAAAGAAAGAAAGAACGAAAGAAAGAAAGAAAGAAAGAAAGAAAGAAAGAAAGAAAGAAAAGAAAAGAAAAAGGAAGAAGAGGGAGGGGGTTGTTCAGTGTTGGAAGGAAAAGCTATCTGGTTTGGTCCCAAGCTGGGAGAAAGACACTGGAAACAACATGGAGGCTGATTGGAAAGAAAGTTTATTCATAAACAGACCCACACAAAGACAGCATGCAGTTCTGCACCAGCTGAACAATTAGCTAGATCCATGATGGTGAACCTATGGCATGCATACAACAGCTGGCACACAGAGCCTTCTCTGCAGGCATGTGAGCCGTCGCCCAGCTCAGCTCCACTGCACATGCAGTATATGGTGAAACTTTTAAAAATAAATCTCTGCCTTATTGTTTTAACAACCAAACATCATAGTTACTCCTAAATGGAATAAGAATCCTACTCAACTGTCTTGTCAACCTATTTCATTAATACATGAGGAGTCTGTAACAGCTACTTCAGTTCATATAAGATTGCAGCTTGTTTGACTATGTACCCCATAATCAAACTGGATTTCTACAGGGCCACTAGATTTCTGACTATATTAGATTTTAATCAGTGTTCTTGCTCTGCCTTAAGCTAGATATCTGAAATAAGTCTGCCCAGTCCCCTATGTATTTATGTGCACACATACGAAGTAATCTAGAGCACTAATAGTAAGGGTTGTTAAGATGATGATGACACAAATTTCTATTACTCTTGATAAGTTAATAAATTTAAAAAGTTGCCAATATTTTAGAATCTTGTCTGAGATGCATAATGTGCTGGATAAGAATGAGCAAACTGAACTGATAGCAAAGATTCTGCCAGTCAGTAAAAAATCTGATTAGGATTCAGTCTGATAGGTTTGAGAGGGATTATGTTCGCCAATTGCTTGACAAAGTCCTTGATCTTTGCTGTCTCTGGATCTTCAGGGGACAGTAGTAGTCACTTGAAGAATGGCTATTGCTATGGTTGTTGAATTATAGTTTAATCTTGTGATCCTATACTTAACTGATTTTATCAACATAAGATGTTTATCTAAGGGAAGGCTTTCAGTCTGTCTATAACGGGTATCAAACTCAAGGCCCGCAGGCTGGATCGGGCTCATGGGGTGCTTAGATATGGCCTCCCAGGCTCCATTTTTGGTCGCGATGGCCTCCTGCAACCCTCTGCCAGCAAAAATAGAGCTCCCACCCAGTGAAATGGAGCTCTATTTTCACTGGCAGAGGAGGCCATTGCAGTAAAAAATGGAGCCTGGGGGTCCGGGGGGCCCACACACACCCCTCCTGAGCTCCATTTTTACTGGCAAAAGGTCTAGTAAAACAAACTACTAGCAAAACTACTGGCATTTGATCACAAGGCAAGGAGGCATTGAGAAATGTTTCCCCTTTTGCATTTGAGCATCCAAGAAGGAACAGGAAAGGAGAAAGGGAAAAGGCAAAGAAAAAGAAAAAGAAGGAAAGATGGGAAGAGAGCAAGGAAGGAAAAAAAAGGAGAGG
>JANHFM010006023.1:0-19884 GCA_032468115.1 Grayia smithii | reverse complement strand
CAAAGGGTGTTCATCCCAAATTGTATAGCTAAAAGTCTGTAGAGATTCTCAGTCATCCAGGTCATGGTTGTCCCAAATGTGCTTTTACAGGAGGCAACTGGACTTTCTAATTTTTTTCTTTTGAAGAAAATTCCCCACTGTGCTGTCAGAGCTGAAGAAGCTTCTTGGATGAGAAGTGAAACATCTTCAAAAGAAAAAACAAGAAAGTCCAGTTTCCTCCTGAAAAAGTACCTTTGGGACAATCACGACCTGGATGACTAAGAATCTCTACCAACTGTCAGAATCTTCCTATGCATCTTCCTATGTATTTGGAATCTTCTTATGTATGGAGTATGGCCTTGCTTGCTCCATTAACGTAATATTTTTTCAACTTGTTTGAGGAATAAAATAGAAAGCAATAGTATTGCCCTTTAATAAATATAGATAATAGAGTAGCATGTTTGTTTCTTTTCTCCTACTAGTAATTGATCCACAACCACATTACACCTAGGAAATTACTTCAACATTCCTTTTGAATGTTATTTACTTAGGTTGGATTACGTGAGACTTTCTTCTTGCCTAAGGCAGTTCAACAAGTGCTGCCCTCTTTCACACAACTCACTGTGGATAAAGTAAACCAATTTATTTTAGCACACGAGAGAGAAAATCTCAGATGCATCATGCTACTGTTGGGACAGAAAAAAAATAGTACAGATAGTCGTCGACTTACAACTATTTGTTTAGTTACCATTTGAAGTTACAACAGCACTCAAAAAAGTTTTTCACACTTACGATGTTGCAGCATCCTCATGGTCACCTGATCAAAATTCAGACACTTGGCAACTGACCCATATTTATGATGGTTGCAGTGTCCTGGGGTCATGTGATCACTTTTTGCAACCTTCTGACAAGCAAAGTCAATGGGGAAAACAGATTCACTTAACCACTGTGTTACTCAGCACAAAAATTTTGGGCTCAATTGTGGTTGTAAGTCGAGGACAATGGCAGACAATGAATAAGGAATAGCTTCTGTGAAAATTGGTTTTCAGCATGTTTTATTAGCATTGGACAAATTCTCTACGTTTAATTTTGCAATAATTTTGCAATTATGTCATCCAAATGACTAGAAATGAATGGTAAATCACTGCCATTTTTTGAAGGGGGAATAGAAGTTATGTTTTAAAGAGAACATAAAAACTAATACAAACTAATACAAATTAAAGAGAACAAAGAAAGCAAGAGAAAAGGGGCAGAAAAAAGATAACAAATGGAAAGAAGCTTTTGATTTTCTTTGAAACAAATACAAATTATTATAAAGATATCTCTTACTTTATGATTACAAAAAAAACCCCAACCCAACACATCACATTTTTCTATTATTCAATCTTTTTCTAATCACCAAAACTACAAGTCATAAGTGAATCTTTTTCTGTTTCATTCAAAAAGTCTATAAAGGCCTGTCAATCATAAATGTAGATTTTATTTCTCTAATCAGAGAAGTTAATTTAGACATCTCTGCAGGTTTCATCACCTTCACCAACCATTCTTCCATTGTGCATTATGTCAAATTTTGTGATATTTGAATATATAATTTATTCTCACTGCAGTTAATAAAGTTCCATGACTTTTTTCTTTGCCTGTTTATTAGTCCCAAAATAAATCCCTCCGGTTTTATTCTGAATTCATGTATCCGGAATTCAATGGTTGAGGTTTATAATAGAAGCACAGACACAAAAGAGATTTTCCCAGTATGGAAGTTGGAAGGGATTCACCTCTATCTATAAATATTAAACAGAAATAGAACTTCATTAATAGTTCTGTCTACCAGACCACTTGGTATTTTTGAAAAGTATTTCTCACCAGATTGAGTTTTCATGTGTTTTTTCACAAATCATCATAGGGAAAAGTCACTCTCAGTTTTGCTAGAATAGTTCTTGCGTGTAGATTTAGTAGCATCAGTTGTCATTTAAAAATCATATATATTAAGAAAATGCCCAATTGTCCATCTGTCCATCCACCCATCTCAAGAGTTTGAAATTTGTAATTTGTAACCAATGCTGTTAGTGGACACTCCTAAACTTATAAAAGATCCATATGTTTGAAAATACAGAATAATCACCATTTTTATTGCTGACTTTTCTTTAACATAAAAAACACCTTTAACACTTTC
This sequence comes from Grayia smithii, assembly GCA_032468115.1. Taxonomy (NCBI): domain Eukaryota; kingdom Metazoa; phylum Chordata; class Lepidosauria; order Squamata; family Grayiidae; genus Grayia; species Grayia smithii. The sequence goes on along the minus strand of JANHFM010006023.1, from coordinate 17,735 downwards.
AGTTGAAATGATAGTTGTATACAATATAGTCAGGGAACTGCCCTAATCACTCAAGTGGTAAAAATTGAGAGGAGATTTTTTTACAAAGAAGCTGCAGTTTGGTCATTTCCGTCTTCCTTTGCCTGACATGATGTAATGTGTTTCCTGATTAATTTTCAAGCAATTGTTTGTTTTGTTACAGGCGGCCGTGATAAACGAGGAGGTCCCATCCTGACATTTCCAGCACGCAGCAATCATGACAGAATAAGGCAGGAAGATCTTCGGAAACTTGTGACTTACTTGGCTAGCGTACCAAGGTAAAAGTTCAAAACAAAGGTCTTGACGTGTTCTTGGAAAACCTTTGGTACATATTGGTCTGGAAAAAAGAATTGTTCCTTTTTTGCTCAGTCCCCTCACATCTTATTCAGCCAAGTCAGAATGGAATGGGGTGAAGGAACATAGCACATGGCAGTCAATGAATAGGAATAGATTTCTGTGCAAATTGGTTCCCAGCAGAGTCCATGGGATTCTTTTATTAGTATTGGACAGACTCTCTATTTTTCATTTTGCAGGTACATTATGCAAATGGTTGGAAATGAATGACAAATCGCCATGCCATTTGTGATATAAAATGGCCCTATAATGGGAACTGAATCATGGTAGTTTTGCTGTCACTTAACCATCACTGATGTCTTCTTGAAAGGATTAATGTCCTGAGAACCAAAGCTCATCATAATATATATTACAATTGTTATCGAAGGAGTTATATCTAATACGTGTTATATATAAAGGTAAAAGTTCCCCTCACGCATATGTGCTAGTCATTCCCGACTCTAGGGGACAGTGCTCATCTCCGTTTCAAAGCCGAAGAGCCAGCGCTGTCTGAAGATGTCTCCGTGGTCATGTGCCCGGCATGAGTAAATGCCAAAGGTGCATAGAACGCTGTTACCTTCCCACCAAAGGTGGTCCCTATTTCTCTACTTGCATTTTTACATGCTTTCGAACTGCTAGGTTGGCAGAAGCTGGGACAAGTGACGGGAGCTCACTCTGTTATGCAGTACTAGGGATTCAAGCTGCTGAACTGCTGACCTTTTGATTGAAAAGCTCAGCGTCTTTGCCACTGAGCCACCGTGTCCCCGTGTTATATATAATTCACATTAATTTGGGTTTCCTGATAAAATAAGAAATCAATAACCCATGTACCCATCCCCTCATCAGCACTGTCTCAACTGGAAAGCCGGAACCACCTTGTCCGAATACGGCTTTATTATGGTCTAACCTGTATTGTGCTGCCTGGTTTGTTTTGTGTATGAAGGATAGTGAAGGAAAGATGAGAAAATAGATTGTGTGAGAGGAAAGTTTTTGAACTCTCTGTCAGTGCAAACTAAAAATCTGCCTTGAACAAAACCTCATTTTTTTGTTACATTTATCAATAAATGCACAATGGCATATCTGAGACCAACCCAAGCATATTTGTATGTAAAACATTTGTGGGTTTTAGTTTCTTTCAAGCGTTACTTTGTTATTTCTTGTAATATTTATTGCCCTATAATGAAATTCTCAGAGCAGCCTTTATAAAGTATTTTTTAAAAACCATACAATCTAATAACTCAACAAGACAAAAACATTCTAAAACAATCATGATACTAAGACTTTGCAGCCAAACAATAAGGTTTTTAATTTAATACTTGAAAGAGAATCATAATAATGTAGGAATATTTATTATTTTGAAATCAAGTACAGGGGAAAAAAGCAATTGGAGGATATCTTCACAAACTATCATATAATATTTATTGTTTATGGACAAAATGTTCCAAACTCTATATTTCTTGGTTAGCCGTGCTTCAAAATTCATCACCTACTTGTCTTTCAGATGACTTAGGACAATTAAAATAATAATTTTAAAAACTGACATACACATTTTATTTGTTACAATTTTCAATTTGTGTTTTTTTTCTGCTTCTTGTGGGAGAAAAAGTGATAACGCAAAAAGGAATGTGATTAACCAATTGCCTCTGAAGTATGTGTGTGTGTTGCACTGGGATTTACCCACTGCACATGGATTGATAAACCGTAAGAAAAGAAGAAATATTTTTTATTATTATTATTTATTACAGCCTAAGAACAGCAGCATAAAATATTGTACAGGCAAGGTATCCAGGTAATACATACATACATATGTGTGTGTGTGTGTGTCTGTATGTGTGTGTATGAATGAATAAAAGGGGGAAAAGATAGGAGTTGAGCTCAATAATTGAAGATAATAAAATAAAAAAATTACAGTATTCAAATTACAAATACACCATGAGGTTTCTGAAAGCAATAGCTATGAAATTCAAAATTTTGTCACTTTCCTGAAAACTTTCACCAAACATACAGTATAATGGTATGTATGAACAGATGCTGCCAAGGAAATTGTCAGATAAGGGGCAGCACTGCCCATGGGTAGATGATGGGTGGGGCAAGAAGCTCAGAAGAGACCCCCATCTACTTTTGGGGTTTATCAAGGTGAAGAATTGTACTTTCAGACTTAAAAAGATTTTGTTAACATATCTTTACAATAAAGTGAAATGAGTTCATCAGGTCATATGTCCTGCCTGGTTTACCTGATAAGGCTGATATGCAGGTGGTTCTTGGTTTGCAACCATTAGTTCAGCAACCGGTCGAAGTTATAAAGGTGCTGAGTGAATGGTAATTATGACTGATCCATGAACTTCCAGCTGTTGCAGCACCCCCACAATCTTATGATTGTGATTTGGGTGTTTGGCAACTGACTTGCTCTTATGGCAGTTGCAGCAGCCCACAGTCACATGACTGCCCTTTGCGACCTTCTCTGCTGGTGTAAATGGGAAAGCCGGCAGGGAAGGTCACAAGTTGTTTCTATAAGTTATTCCCAATACATTTTCTTCCTAGAAGTTCTACTATGGAGTATAGGATCCCTGCAACCTGCCATGCTTCATAGCATGCCTCTGCCTACTGAATCCCCAATCTGCCCTGAGTGCCCAACTTGATGATGATGATGATGATGATGTTATCCATTCAGTTATGTCTGATTCTTTGCAATTCCATTGGCCACATCTCTCCACATCTTCTGATCTTGCACTACTTCTTTAAGTTCTTCTATGCTCTGGCTGGTGTCAGCTTTAAAGGTATCCAGCCACTGTGTTATTTGGCGGCTGGATTTCCTTTTGCCGTGAACTCTACCCAACATAATTGCTTTCCCCAGTGAATTCCCCTGCATGATAGGGCCAAAATAAGTGAGACACAACTTTGTGATTTGGCCTTCTAGTAGCATGTCTGATGTTATTTGCTCTAATACTTACTTGTTGGTCAAGGCTGTCCAAAGAAGCCTTCTCCACCACCACAGCTCAAACAAGTCAATTTTCTTTGTGTCTTGTTTGTTTGATTGAGGTCCAACTTTCACAACAATAGGTAGCTACCATAGAGCAAACTAATCTATATTTGGTTGTCAGGCTGATGTCTTTGTTAAGTGCTCAATCTAGGTAGATGTATTTGGTACACAACGAGAGAGGCAAATTCAACCCAACCATTTTCTCATGCAAGCAGATAGAAGTCTGTGGAGACTCTCAGTCATCCAGGTCATGGTTGTCCCAAAGGTGCTTTTTTCAAGAGGCAACTGGACTTTTTAGTTTTTCTTTGAAGACGTTTCACTTCTCATCCAAGAAGTGAAACATCTTCAAAGAAAAAACCAGAAAGTCCAGTTGCCTCTTGAAAAAAACATCTTTGGGTGAAGCAGGCAGATGATATTATAGAGAGACCCTCCTGGCAGAAAGGAAAAGTTTTGGCAAATGGAGAAATGTTATAATTGGTATACAAGTCCTTCTTTTTTTGCCAGTCCTATAAATTCTCCCAAATTTATCTGAGGGAAATTAAAAGGGACACTTTACTTCTGAACAGTTAGAATTCCAGAGATGCCAAGAGAAATACAAAAGCGGAAGGCAGAAATACAGTAATGCAAATTTGCTTTGGAAGATAGCCGCAAAATACAACTGTCAATCTCTGCTTAAGACTGCCCTGAGGGCTGCCAGGAAAATGATTTTAGCAAAAGGAGTCAGCAAGCAAAGTTCAATAATACGTGTGGGACCCTTACAAATCCTTCTACAGAAATATGCCTTTGAAGTTTGGCCTGCATTGCTGACAGCTAGCCAGGGAAAAACCACAGTGGACTAAACTCAATTCAACCTCTGTGGAGGTTCTCTCTACTCTTTCCAGTTCTCTCTCCTCTGCTCCTCTAAATGCTCATGTTTTGTTTCATAAGTGGTCTGGAAGACAGAAATATTAATAAAGTTGGGTTTCTGTTTAATATTTATAGATAGAGGTGAATCCCTTCCAACTTCCACACTGGGAAAGCCTCTTTTGTGTCTGTGTTTCTATTATAAACCTCAACCATTGAAAAGTTTCCAAAATAAAGAAGAAATGTTGTCCTAGTTTCTGTTGCAATAGAAAATAGTTCCTATCTATTCAGTTCTTTCATGCTGATGTGGAAATGGGTTGAAATGGAATAGCAATGAAGGCTTTAAGTGGACATAGGAAATAGGTTTTGGGGCACCGAGATGTAGTGTATATTACCTAAGTTATACATATGGCAGCTGTTCTTCAGATTGAGTTTCCCTAAAGTTTTGTTTTTGCCTTGTGTTTTCATTTGACTTGTAACAACACCAGGCTTGGCCTCTCAGCATCCTTTATTCCTCCTGACTTTAAACTGAGGAGGGTAGTAGGTCAAACTTCCACAAATATCAAATAGCCATGAATCTCATGCTTGATAAGGTAGCAGTAAAACTGCCCCTTTAAGATACTGTAGCTTGCAAGGATTGTAGGCTTAGAAATTGAAGATCTAGATTTGTTTGTTTTTTTAACATAGGTGATCATCACAGAGACTTGTCCAAGTCTAGCCATTTAATATGTTACTTAATTTTCTCTTAAGGATGCTTTGAAAAATGGCATATATGTGTGTGTGTGTGTATCCGTGTGTATGTACCGGTATGTATATATATGTACACATACACACACACACATATATATATACACATACACACACATATAGATATATACATATGCCATTTAGCTGTGGCTACATCCACTAATGGGAATCTGGCTCCTAAGAAACTCTTCAAAACTCGTGTGGTTTCTTGTCCTGGAAAAAGTTCTCTAACCATCTTCTGAAATGCCCAAACCTGCTTTTCGTTAACAGGGTGCATAAAGAGTATCAATAGTACTAAACTGTAATTCCTAATCATTATTTTCCTCTCTATTTAACAATGTAAGTTAGGGTTTTTTGTTTGCTTTTTGTTTATATTTGCATCTCGACACTTAAAAAGGTGTGATTCCTCAAATAACCTGTGAATATTTACATTCTTTATATGAACAAAAGAGGCTTTTGAAAAAAAGGAGTAGAAGGAAGTACAAATCACTTCAAACCCACTATAGAACATTTGAATTCCTTTGTGGATAAGTTTAAATCTTTGGAGAGGTGGTCTGCCTAGTGAATTTTAACTTTTTTTTCATAACATCTCAAAAAGGTTTCTTTCTTTCCTGTCCAGTTACCTTTTCACCGTTTCCATCCATCCAGATTTTTCCAGATTCCTTTTTTCCCCTTCCTACTGCAGCATCCCTTTTTTAAAAAACCAATTTTCCATCCTCTTTTTTTCTTCATTTTTGATATTACTAGTGGAAGAAAGGAGGGGAAAGTGTGTATTTGAGCATTTCATTATATAAGTAAAAGAAAAGTCGGTATGTGTATTTAAAACAGTTGATATTTGTAAAATATGGGATATTTTATTTTAAAATGTTTTCAAATCATTTTTTTTTCATCCTAGACTACCTTTTTATTCTAGAGTAGTCTTTGCAAGGGTTTGTACAAACATGAATATATTCACACACAAAGATGACATGCACATTCACCTGGAAAAAGAAACTCCAAAATTGGTTTTACCTGGTGTTGGCCAGCCTAAGTTGACCCCATGTAGAAGCTGGAATTTAGTCCAGATGTTTTTCATGTTTATACATCGGACTTAATGGCATTCAGTTAAATCTGGAATCATCTTTTCAGGTTAAAAAACAAACAATAAAACCCAGTTTGGCAGGATTACGGATAGAATCTTTATATACATTACAGAGTATTGTTGAATACGTAGAAGCACCCAATGGTTTTGATGGCAGTAGAAATTCCTATCTTCAGATTGCTAATGGAAAACAGAAAGGAAAAATAACTTACTTCAGTGTTTGTTTGTGTGTGTGTGTGGGCGCACAGACGCAGACATAAACATACACACACACACACAAACACATCTTGCTCTGCCTACTCAAATATTTTGTAAACTGAAAATGTTTGCTATATTTCTTGAGGACTTTGAAAGAACAATCCTTTATATATTTAATCAGAACTAAATCTAATAGTTTAGTATGGCTTATTCTGAAGTAAGTAGGCATTTGATTCCGAAGGTCTGAACTTGCATTTTCTTCATCAAGGATATCATCACTGTAAAGGAACTAAAACAAAGGTTTAAGAAAGTATTGATGATATCTAAATTATTTCTGTTTTTTACTATGAAAAGCTAAATTAAAATACTGTTTCCAATTTATTGGTTCACTAGCTCGTTTAATTCCCCTCTTCAATTTATATGGGAGATTTCAAAATGAAATTTACTGCTTAATTTGGGACATCCTGTTTATTTATTAATTGATTAAATTTTTTGGGCTTGTATGGAAAATGTTAATTTAGTTTATGAAGTTTAATTATATATTTAGATGAATATATATCATTAGTCTCTTTGCAAATTAATTACAAAAATTGTTTGTATGGAAAGTATTTCATTCTTGTTTTGAGTTGGTTTGGTTTATGTTTTTTAATAAGCAAGCTAGTCCAATACATTAATTTTTATGAGGATTCTGTACCATGCAGCACTTAAAAATATTGTCTCTAATAATTGAGATGTTTTAGCATCATTGAATTTATTGGCATTTGCAGTGTGATTCATTGATTGTCTTACCAGTATATAAAGCAACTTATATAAAGAAAAACTATTGTACAATTAGGATGGAATTTGAAATGGTATAGAGTTGACTGACTAAAGTTATGGTTTGATCCAAATAGGAGAAGTGTCAGAACATGATAGAATGGAATCCTCAAACATTTTGGCCAATGGGAACATCTGAAATTTTGAGAGCATCAGAATGATGCTAGAGATGTCCTACATGAAATCTTGCCCATTCATAAATTGATGGCTGTGGTTACATGGCCAGTCAAAATTGAGTATAAATGAAAGAATTGCAAGGCCGGTATCAAATTGGAAACTCCAATGACAATGTAAGAAATAGTTTACGTCTAATATTTAAGAAGATTCTTATTAGTTAGGATCATTGATCCATTTCTTCCAGTAAGCTAACTATGAATATAAATAGTATATTGATGCATGTTATGCATACATGTAGTCCTCAGCTTTTGACTATTTGTTTAATGGTGGTTCAAAGCTATGACAGCCTTGGAAAAAAATATTTATGACCTAAAAAAATTATTATCACATTTACAACCATCCCCATGATCATGTGATCACAATTTGGATGCTTATGAACAGATTTATGACTGGTTGCAGTGTCTTGTGGTCATGTGATCACAATTTGCTACTTTTTTGCAAATTTCTGGCAAAAAATATCCATTGGAAAAGTTAGATTTGCTTTCTCATTCACTTAAGAATAATTGAAAACAGTATCGTAAAATTGGGTCTGACTTGACTTACAATTGCAAAGACTTACAATGGAAATTCTGATGTTAATTGTGGTCATATGTTGAGGACTACTCAACTATTTTTGTAACATTCTTAGATATAGAGATTATTGCATGTGAACATAAGCATATGAAGCATTATTTCAATAAATGAGTAATCTGATAATTATCATTGATTATCAAATGCTACCTGTCCTCCTGCCCAAAGAAGTGGAGCATTCAGGTTAAGATCTTATGTATGTATAGTATATTCTCTATTGTTAGGTTGAGACTCTAGGTCTAGGAAAAGTGCATAGAAGAGCCACAAAGATGATTAGGAGCTGGAGGCTAAAACAAAGAACTATTGCAGGAATTGGGTATGTCTACTCTAATGAAAAGAAGAACTAGCAGTGATAAGATAGCAGTGTTCCATTATCTAAGAGGCTGCCACAAAGAAGAAGTGATCAGCCTATTCTTGCAAAGCACCTAGCAATGGATGGAGAGAACCAACCTAGAACTAAAGAGAAATTTCCTGACAGTGAGAGCAATCAACCAATGGAATGACTTCAGTGGTGGGTTGCTCGCGGTTCAGTCTGGTTCTGTAGAGCTGGTAGTAAAACCAGAGGGAGGCTTCTCCCATCTGCCCTGACGTCATCACGGGTGATCTGCGCATGCACAGAAGTGTACGCATGCACAGAAGCATGCACGCGCTCCTATTGCAAACTGGTAGTAAAGGTAAGTGTAACCCACCCCTGAATGGCTTGCCTATAGAAGTTGTGGGTGCTCCAACACTGGAGATTTTTAAAAAGAGATTGGAAACCATTTGTCTGAAATGGTGTGGGGTCTTCTACTAGAAGACCTCCAAGATCCTGTCCAACTCTGTTATTCTGTTACAGGTTACAGACTATCCCTATTCAACAAGTATTGGATGGAAAATTTATATTTTGATGAAATATACTGTGATCCATAAAATCTTATGCGACAATGAATTTGTTAATTTTTAAATTTAGCACAATTTTATTTTTTTCATTTTTGGCAAAGTATCTCTATTCTTTCATGCATTTTTGTGGTCAGCAGGCCACTGATTACTCAGATACACAGAATAGATTTGCAGCATACCGTGAGAATCATTTAATTATTTTTAGGTTGAAAGTGAAGGATTAAATGCCTCACATTTATCAGTCAAAATCTACTAGCTGATTATTTTTTATATTTAGATGTTAGAGACTAATACTGAAGCAAATACACTGTGTCTTAGACATCCATTGCATATTATGCATTTTATTTTATTTTATTTCCTTTATATAAGCTCAGAGCTTGACATTAATTTACTATCCAAAAGGAAGCCTGATACATGAAATAATACATATTTTTAAAGCTGGTTTTTAATGTTTTTCACTATAATAGCCAGTCACTATTTTTCTATATAGCCTACTCACAGATATGTTGAAAAGATAAAAAATTGGGGAAACATGATCTTTGCCACTTTTAGTTCCTGATTGATATCAATGCAAGAAAGAAGGAAAGAAGACAGGCAGGGAAGGAAGGAAAGAAGGAAAATATATAAATACCATATACAGTATTCAGTCAGTCAACTTTTTGTTGTTGTTCTGGACAACGTTGAAGATAGACTAAAACTAGAACATGATTCTTAGACAACTTTTCTGGTTATGCCAGTGTGACATGCAGATCTCCAATTTATGGACTAACTTGACTGCCTGATCTCTGGTAATCCAGTGAAGTAAGCAGCAGCCATTTTCTTTTTCAGTGCTTCTGTAGGACTTTGTCTTTGGTTGGAAGGTGACAGGGATAGTTACCGTAATATTCTAATAAACTGTTTAGATGACAACATGGAGAGGGGGGAAGTTACTTTAAACCTTAGTAAGTGCAAGAAACTCTTTTAACATTGATGTTCATATGACTTGTTGGTTCAATCCAATTGATTTTCCACTAAATTTATCAGCCCTCTCAGTAAGCAAATGTTTATATATCTCTCAGTGTATAATGAAAACTTTGGAAGTCTAAATGTTTCATATTTGTCTTCTTTTATTTATTCTCAGTGGAAAAATGCCCTCGGATATTTTACTGATGCTGAGGGTCATCCAAGATTGAGAAAATAATAATAGAAGATAGTAAAAAATGAACTGATGAATTCTGGCTTACTTTTCAGTGACAATGTAACTCCATCAAAGCCCATTTAAAAAATAAATAAATCAAGGGACTTATTTCAGGAACAGATTTGGCTAAATATTCTAATCTAAAGTGCTACCCTGGCTTAATTTCAAGCAATTTCTTGATGATCATAAAGTATAATATATATAATAAATCTTTGTTAAAAAAAAAAAAGGAAAGGTGCAAATTTTGTTGATTGGATGCACATGGAAGGCTGCATATAAAAAAGCCCAATATTTTCAAAATACCAAAAGAGATTTGTTATTAAACTCATAGCTAGATATCTGGTATCCTCTGTCATTTCATGATTTGGCAAGGCACATGTGTAAAAATTAAGTGAATTAAACCTATTGCAGCGAATGCATTTTTTATTTTAAATGATGTAATCTGATTTGCTTCCACATATGAAAATAATTACATATCTTGATAGTTGATAGTTACAATGTTTAGTACAATATTTACTAAATTGTTAGTGTGAGTTTCTGGCTAAAACTATTATTGGAAGCAAAATCAATTCTAAATGATGGTTTCTCTCCCTCTCTCTCTGAAATAATTTCCTGACTATACTAAAACGTTGAATTTATCATAAATAAAGCAGACGTTTAAAGGCAACAGTGAAAAGCAGTGCTGTTCATTTCTATAACTGCTCCTTGCATTAGGCAATTCTTGTGTCTTTTCAAATCAAATACAGTGTTTCAGCAATATTTTGGCTTTCAAACCTCTGTTTTGCAGACAGATTTACCAAGAAAACCAAAGACTATTAGATTTATTAAGTTTGAATTAAATTGCCATTGGAGCATGTGCTTGGTTAGTAGATTACACAGGACTGAATTGTGTGGCAAGACTCTAATATAAACAACATCATTGCATGTTCTGAGTCTTCCCTTCTAAAACGAACTTTGTCATAATTATGCTAGAGTGGCCGTATCTGTTTTTCAATTAGATTGAGTGAAAAAGCCACAACATGGTTATGGTTTAGTTTAAGTAAATGTGAAGTAATAGAGCAAAAGAATTTTAACAGTGAATTCTGAGGTGTTCAGATAATTTGTGAATAGCCAGGAAAGTATCTGGTTTAGGATTGGGAGGGATAGCTAAGTGACAACATCAGCTTAGCATGGCAAATTCCGTATTAGAGACAGAAAATATTAGCATAATAATGTCTTCTGTGATTCAGTATATGATTGAAGTACTGTGCTATTCTGTTTATCTCCTGTAAAAAATAATACTATAGAAAATATTCATAATAGAAAAGCCAAAATGTTTCTCCCACTGACAGAATAGGACCAGATGGGATGGGATTGAACAGGGGGAGGGAGGAAGGTGGGGAGGAAGGAAGGAAGGAAGGAAGGAAGGAAGGAAGGAAGGAAGGAAGGAAGGAAGGAAGGAAGGAAGGAATTAATTCAATTGGAGGGGTTGAGATTTAATGAAAGATATTAATATTTTGGACACTTGCATAATGGATTATAAAAGTACATTATTCATCTATTCCTTCCCAAACCTAAGAGCCTGCTTTGTTTATATTGCAGTAGTATAGTGCAAAATCTACACAATGATATCAATTTGGGAAAGTTATAATGTTTGGATATATTATAATAAAATATCTCATTCTCAGGAAAAAAAAAGAATGTAAAATGAGATTTCTTGAGATTGCAGAATGTGCTTTTAATATATTTTTAAAGACCACTCTTCTCTCCAGAATCTGTCAAATTGAAATCATGGTGAATTTTTTGAAAGAAAGCCAAGAAGACAATGATGATGGTAATTGTCCAGGAATGTCAAAAGTATGTTTTACACTTATAAATATACCAAAATCTCCAGGTCAAAGCATAATTCAGTAAATGTTAAGATTATGCTGCATCATTCCACACTTGGAGGGAGGGCAGTTCATCTTGCTTTCACTGAGGGGATGTCTGAGAGCAATTAGTGGCAATGTTCAACTAATTATTCTAGTTTTAGATTTGAAGTTTCCCCCTGTATATCCAATTAATTAGAGTATCAGAATTTGTTACATTATTTATGTATTTTAACAAGTTTGTTGATTAGTGGGAAACTATGGAAATCGGACAGTTTTAATGCTCTTCTTTGGAACAAACAAAAAATTCTGATAAATTTTGTTAAGCATTGTTAAGCATGAAGGCAGATACAACCAAGCACAAATCCCCTTTATATGTTTACCAGCCTGCAAAATTTTCTACCTGATGAGTTTCTGCACTATTAAGGATTGTCTGTATAAGCTGATAATATTTTTATAAGTCTCCAAAGACATTGATAAGTAAGAATTGTAGATAGTAAACATCTGCTAAGCAGGGAACAATTTTTTTTCTCCCTTAATATTACACACAGGGTTAGGGATGAAGGAGGGAAGATGACTTGATACCCAGAGTTAGGCATGCAGTTAACAAGGAGAAAATAGGTTGATTAAAGCTGTGCAGAAGTTCACTCAGATCTAAGATGTGAGAGCATGCCATCTTACTTCTTTGCCATTTGTACTAAATGTCTTTAAATAACCCTACTGAGAAGTATTACCTGATACACCCATTTTCATTAAAGCTGAACTTAATTTGTTCTGTGCAGACATTTGGGGCCTAATCAATAAATCCTGCCAATTATTTTAGCTTTCACATTAGTCACAGTTGAAATTATACTCAAATAAAAAATTAACATGCTCCCTTAGGCCTATTTGTGCAATCTTAATGTTTCTCATTGAAATATTGCCTTTTATAGTCTATTTGGGCAAGCTGTGTCAACCAACAAAGCAAGAAAAATGGAAGCATCTAGAGTGTAGAGATATAGAATTGCAATTGAGCTAAATTATTGATGTCAGGCATGGTTGTCTAGTAGAAGCCATGATAACATCACATATATAACGTGATGCCGTTGTGCAAATGTAATTTGCATCAATTGCATCATGACATAAATGGTTACCATATGTAATTCACCTCACTTGCTCAATGATGTCATGAAGCATGTAATGTTATTTGTCCCCTCATGTTCCCCTCTAAATGCTCATAATGTCAATTAGTTAAATTTACAGTATCAGAAATTATAGTTTGATCAGAAATATAAAGTCTTCAGCAAGAGAAAACTGAAATACTGGAATCAAGGGGGAAAGCTATTTTTTTTGCTTGGTTGAGGCTGTATACAATTCCTTTCTCCTCTTCCCTCTAGCATGAGGGCTTGCTGCTGTTCTTGAGCTAACTTCATAACTCTTAGCTCCTAGAATTTATGTATTTTTTTCTCAACAGACTTCTTTCCCCTTTCACTCTCCCCCACTCCTCCTCCTCCTCTTTCTCTTCCTCCTCCTTCTCCCCTTTATGGCTTTCTGGGGAAGGCTATTCCACAGGGTAGAGACTGCCATGGAAAAGGCACACTTCCTAGGTCCCACTAAAAGGCAGTTTTCTTAAACCTAATTTGTCAGGAGTTCCCCTCAATTCAGAACTTTTCCTCATACCTTCAGGCAGGACATTCTTTTGTCTTTTTCATGCTCCTCAAAAGAGTGGAGACAAGCTCTTTCCCCTTCTACTCCAACCATTTCCATTCTTCTTCTAAGCCAGAACTGCTGATAAGTGCCATAGCTAGAATATTCAGCCAGTCAGATGTTTTGGTGCCTGCAAAGGTATTGGTTAATGGAAAAAACAAAGTGGCAGGAGACATATGTATATCACAAGTTGCTTCTCATCTCCATGTCAGAGTTCCAATGAAATATTCCAGTCTTCCTGCACCAGAAGGGATGCAATGGAACAGGTCATTTGTCAGTGAGAGTTTGGCAAAAGTGGCAATATGACCTTGGGGTCTTGTCATCTGCTCTAATAGGAAGCCCCCAACAATCATGGAGAACAAGGGTCGTTTTAATAACCCAAATTGTCCAGCTAGCCATCTGTTGTGGCACAGTAGCTTCTACCGAAGAAGGAGTTTGTGTGTTTATTTGTTTGTTTGTTAAATTTATATGAGTTGACCATTGTCAGATGGTTCTCCCCATTCCCAAGAAAAGTGGAAGGGGAAAGACAATACATATGGATTCTAGTTGAATATGAATTTGGTTAGAAGGAAGAAGTCATTAGCGCCCAGGGTGGGTTAGGTGTCAGGAGAAGTGAAACTTCTCTTGCATACTAGTCACATAGTAATAGCATTTAATTGACTAGCCAGTTAAAATGCAAAATATTAATTAAAATCATCCATAATTTATCATGAAAAAATAAAATGTCAGCTCATTTGACTTACATGGTAAAGCATTCTACCTATTTGTTTTGTGAAGTGAGAATATAAGATACAAACATTACAATGAGAAGAGTTGTGTCCACCTGACCTGGCACTGAATGAATCTAAGAAGTATGTCAGTGTTCCAAATTCTTACGGTCAGCTCATGCCTCAAAAGATATTCTGTCTCTTTGGGGAGACAGCAATAATTTGAAAGGATATTTTGAGAGTCAAAAGTACATTGCTAAAAATATACTGAAAGGAGTCTCTTGGAAAAAAATACAAGGAAGAAAGGTGTTCTTAACCATGGGATGGATGATAAAAGCACACATCCCAGAACAAAATCAGAAGCATTTTGGTGGATGGACTGCGGAATGGTGGATGGACTGCGGAAATGCGCTGAGAAGTGAATCCCTGAATAGAAGGGAAATTGGTTGGATGCTGGAATCCCACTTAAAAGGATCTCCCTTTTTGTTTAAGCATATTTGTGGATATATATTCACAAGAATCAGTGTTGGGAAGACAGTTTTCCTGAGAAAAAGTAAATTCAGAAGGAAATCTAGCATCATTGAAGAATAAAAACAGCTTTATCAGACCTGCTATATTAAATGATGCAATAAAGAATCCAAAAAAGCCATTGATTTTTCAGTAAGGAGATTTACTTGCTTTATTGAATACTTCATCGGCACTAAAATTAAACAGGGCAATTATTCAATTCTCCATTAATTTAATATCATTGACTTGATATTCTCATTCAAATGGCATTTCTCCCTTTTTACTTTTTGTGTAATATCTAATTTCTATTACCGTGTTTCCCCAAAAATAAGACCCAGTCTTAGATTTTTTTGAACCCTGAAATAAGCGCTTGGCCTTATTGCTATGTGCTTAAAAGCCCAATTGGTCTTATTATCAGGGGATGTCTTATTTTGGGGGAAACAGGGTAATAATTTGGTTGAAATGACTATTTACTTTTCTTGGATTATGGTGATATGAATCATATCAGCAACATAGATGCTGTTTTTGTTTCCACTTAAACTTGTTCTTTGGTTGAATTCCATTATCATTGCATTATCATACCTGCATTGTTGGTGTAGTGTTCTTGAGGGTTTCAGGAGACATTAGTTGTAATATCTTGGTTTCTTGTGCCATAAATAAATTATTTGTAATAGCTAGAGTTGTATCGCCAGTTATGCTCAGTTATATCCTCTGATATGCTCTCAGTTAACCCCATGTCCATCAGTGTCTTCCTCTGAAGGGCATACTAGTTCTAGCAGTTAATTTCCCAGCAAGTAGCAATTCTGCATTGATTTTGCTTCAGTCATGATCCTTTTTATTGCTGCCAAATGACTCAGATGAAAAAGATACTAGATAAGAAAGGGATATTAAGGTAGTAGTCTCTAGAGAAATATATCAGCACTGTACCACCTTCCTAGAACTTATTTAAAATTCCAGATTTTTATTATCTGCATGGTAAGTATTGTCCACATGAGTACCATATTCGCCTCTCCAAAAAAACATCAAATATATTTTTTGAACTACATGGGGAGTTTCCATATCAACCATAGGTTGGGGTGAATTCATAATATTTATCCGATTTCCTATAAAAGACCAGTGTACGGTAAAAAAAAAATTATTTGGGATACTAACTTAGTTGAAATATCTATAATGATATTTTTGGATCCTAATGAGGTTAGTATCAATTAATTTGTTTATTTATTTAAAACATTTAAATTAAAAATAAATTAAACTTGACCAGGTGGCTCAGTGGCTAAGACACTGAGCTTGTCGATCAGAAAGGTCGGCAGTTCGGCGGTTCGAATCTCTAGTACAGCTCTCTTGTGTGAGCAGCGGATTGGACTAGATGACCTCCAAGGTCCCTTCCAACTGTGTTACTGTTACTGTTAAGACAAATTGGAGAGTCAGTCTGGTGTAGAGATCAAGGCCTTAGGGTAGAAATCAGGAGTCTATGAGTTAAGAGTTAAAGCTGTCTGGTAACTTTGGGCCAGTCATTCTCTCTCAGCCCAACTCCCTTCACAAGGTGGTTATGGGGGGAAAGTAAGGAATATTAGGTATATTTGCTGCCTTGGGTTATTTATAAAAATAATAAAGGTTAAATACTAAAATAAATAATAAAGAACTGTCAGCTTTAAAACCAAATGCTAGGTGTGTCTCAGCAAAAGAGTAAACCAATATATACAAAGAATAAAAAGAGAGAACAATAAAACCAAAAACACAAAAACCCTGTGCCACTGGACACTGAACTTCTTGGATGTAGCCCACAATGTATATTTCATTGTGAAGAACTGATAAATACTTTTTTTTAAAAATCCAATTTATATGCCGCCCTTCTCCGGAGACTCAGGGCAGCTTACAATTTCTTAAGCACAAATCAATGTGCTTAGCAACTTTCATGTTAGTAAGTTAATTGAAGCAATGTCTTTAGTTAGGTAAAAATCCAAGGAAATTTCTTAGTTGGGAAGGTAAAGGTAAAGGTTCCCCTCACACATATGTGTTAGTCATTCCCGACTCTAGGGGGCAGTGCTCATCTCCATTTCAAAGCCGAAGAGCCAGTGCTGTCCGAAGACATCTCCGTGGTCATGTGGCCGGCATGACTAAATGCCAAAGGCGCATGGAACGCTGTCACCTTCCCACTAAAGGTGGTCCCTATTTTTCTACTTGCATTTTTTTTTTACGTGCTTTCGAACTACTAAGATGGCAATAAAGTATACAACCGGTAATAGAACAGTTGGAAAATTGTTCTGTTTTGTTTTTTATTTTACAAAATGCACCACCATTGATCTTCAACTTAATTAGCATTCCTTGGATAACACATAGGTCAGTGGTGGGTTGCTCCCGGTTCGGTCCGGTTCACGCGAATAGCTAGCGGTGACGCCGTGACGCCACTGAACCGGTTCGCAGTGTCCCAGACCCGGGCCCACCCACGTGCCCAAACTCACCTTTTTTTTCCAAAAACCCGGAAATTAGCGTTCTGCGCATGCGCAGAGTGCTTTTTCGGCGATTTTTTTTTCAGAAAAAGTTTCTGCGCATGCGTAATAGCATGCAAATTGCGCATGCGCATGTGCACGAAGAGAACCAGTAGTAAAGGTAGGTAGAACCCACCCCTGACATAGGCCTTCTGGCTATGTTCCACATGTACTGTATATCGTCATCAGTAGATTTATTTGCCCCCTTATCATGGGGCCAGCAGAAAACATTGGTAAGATATGGGGTCCTTGGTGCTCTCTGAGCTTGGTGGTTTTCTTGCAGATGTTTCATTACCGAACATGGTAACATCATCAGTGCTAAAAGGGAGTGGGGTTTGCTCTCTATTTTGGTAACATAAAATTGGTCCATTGGTGACTCCTACCCTGTCTCTATTGCTTCCCCCACCCCTCCCATTACTACTATTGTCCAACTTCCACTCAAGGCATTAGGCAACAAAGCTTATGGTATATGTTGGTATCTGTTGAGATTGGTCAGGGCAAAAACATTTTTTTAAAAAACTACTACAGCAAAGGATTGATTTAACTCTGTCTCACTAATGGGCTAAAGATAAGATGAGAACCCAAAGGTGCTTTTTCAAAAGGCAACTGGACTTTCTGGTTTTTCTTTGAAGACATTTCACTTCTCATTCAAGAAGTTTCTTCAGCTCTGACTGGAGAAT
>JANHFM010006014.1:25404-36323 GCA_032468115.1 Grayia smithii | reverse complement strand
CTCCCTCTTTCTCTCACGCACACACACACACTACTATCTTCTATCTATCTTCTATCTATCTTCTATCTATCTATCTATCTATCTATCTATCTATCTATCTATCTATCTATCTGTCTGTCTGTCTGTCTGTCATCTATGTATCATCATCATCATCTCAATGTCTTCTACAATTAGACCTGGATTAAAAGAGCACACTTTAATACTGATCATAGCAGCACAAGAACAGGCACTAGGCACAGATTCATAGAAAGTGTGAGGTCTACCACACTGGTCTACCATCCAAGGTGCAGACAATGCAGAGAGACCTCAGAGACAATCTAACACATAGTGGCAGGGTGTAACATGCAATCAATAACAGTATACATATACTAAATGGTAGAAGTAGTTGGCATCATTTAAGGGTACATCTATATGGTGTATGGGCTACAACCATCTGAGTCCAGATGGAAAATTCCACAGAAGGTTATAGAGAATAAGATCCTGTGGGACATCCAGATCCAGAAGGTCAGTCAACTAGACATTATGATAGTAGACAAGGACCAGAAAACAGCAGTGGTGATAGATGCAGTAGGGCCAAGTGACAACAACATCATGAAAATTGAGTATGAGAAGCTGAACAAATACCAGAATTTGAAGAGGAACTAGAAATGGTGTTGAAAGTAAAGACCAAAATGGTTCCAATGGTGATAGGAACACTCAGTAATGTGACTCCTAAACTGGGAGAAATGAAGAATTAATTGACTGATCTTTTCTAATTTTTGGATGTGACAAATCAAGTACAGAAATATTCTCATCAAAAAATGTCAAAGCTGAAGTTATTATATGTATATATGCAAAGATGGAAAGCAGAGAAAATACCCTTGGAAGGGGAAGTAATTCAAAAAATTCTGGATTGTGCAGAAATGAGTAGATTAACTTTGATGATTAAAGAAAGAGAAGACACAGATTATTGTAAGATATGGGGGAAATTTTATGATTGGTTAGAAAAGAGATATAGATAAAGGTTATAATAATTGAAAATGTTTTAAATATGATAGTAGAGAAAAAGGCATTGTTAAGGAAATATGATGATGGGAGGAGAAATCAAAAGAAGAAGACACAGAAGAAACACCGAGAAGACACTTGGAAGGATAGATGTATTATGTGTATCTTTGTGTTAAAAAAATAAATAAAAACTTTACAAAAAAACCCCTCTTCATATTTAATGTTGCATTTTGCAGTTGCATTTTGCATGTTGCATTTTGCAGTTTTCTCCCTGAAGTAAACTCCGTACCATAGCTTTAACTGCTTCCTATTTCATACCTATTACATTAATTGATTGATCATTCCCAATAATTGTAATCTAAGGATCAGTTTAGGGCAATGTTCCAGGAGCTGATGTGGGGAAATCTTTAAATCTGGATCCCTCTGAGTATGGCCTCCTTCAGGACCCATTTTATTGTTGGTGTCAAATCAAATCAAATATCTATATTATGGTCTTTGAACAGGCTTTATTAAAAAAAAGGAGAACCATACAATAGATAGTTTAACATAGCAAAATTATTAGGCCATGAAAAGAGAAAAATGAGACATACCTGGTTAAATATGAGAGGCCAAACAGCTTCCTTGGCAGAAATGGTGAGAAGCTTGTCTGGGGGAGCCATGGGGTCAATCTTTCCAATTTGGACTTTCAGAAAGGACTTGTTTGGAAATGTTACCCAATTCAGAATATCAAATCCAGTTTCTAATTCTCCACTGGGGCCAAAGGAAACCTGTTCTCCAGCACTGTTGTTAAAGGAGACTTGTTGCAAAAAATAGTGGAGCTAAAGGAAAATGACAAAAAAGAGGAAAGAAACAGGAAAGTTATCAGGAATCTTTAATGAGATGTGAAAATTGCAATTTGTTTCTTTCAATTTGGTCTAGGCTGAATGAAAAGTAAGGTGTTCAATTTTGCATCTCTCCACACAATTTTAACCTGGGGGAAAAATATAATTGAATCAAATGCATTTTCTATTTTCAGATGAAAACCTGTCAGATGACAATTCCAACAGAAAATCAAGAAAGGGATGGATCTGAGAAATCCCATTGTTTTGATTGAGCATTTCAGAAATTTTGAATTCAGTTTTCTGCCATAAAGAATAGGCAAGGTACAATTCAGTGAGATAGATAATCCTAGGACAAAATAGCTTTTAATTCCATCCAGGGGTGATTCCAGGTGTTACTTTTGGAAAAAATAATAATAAAAACAGTAAACTTGAAATTTCCTTCATGTGATTCATTGACCACTTTGCTATTCTCTTAAAGTAAAACTATTCATATTTTCACAAGATTTCTTGTCATTTTTTATTATTATAATTCCCTTTGAATCATATCGTTTATGGAGATTCTCAGTCATCCAACCAATTCTGTACAAAAGTGTTGCTTTTTTCTTTTTTCCTTAAAGATATTTTGCCTCCCATCCAAGAAACTTCTTCAGTTCTGAATTGGAGCAAAAAACTTTCAAGGAAAAACAAAGAAACTTCAGTTGGCTTTTGAAAAAGCACCTTTGGGATCTTGGATTCTTAGTACCTCCAAAATTCAGCTGGTGAAGAATAATAACGCTATTCAGTAGCAAAATAGTTTTCTATTCTGGTTTCTATATTTAAACATTAGATTTAAATCTATTTTTTTCTTTCATATGAAAATATCAAGTACTTCCATATAGGCTCCAAAACTATCTGTAGAGTATTATAACTATTAAAACAAAACATGACAAAACAAAGCAAAAACCCAATTTCCTATTCTTATAATTGTTTTCCCCCAAATTTTTCATTATACAACATTACTTGCCATGGTGATTGGAGGAAGAGCTTCCATCTCCGCTCATTGATTTTTCGTCCTCCTTTGAGTTGGGCAGACTGCATGGCCTGCAGAGCATGTGCCACAGCATAGACTGTGTTGTAGACACTGTAACTATGTCCATTCATGGTGGTGTCAAAGACAGAATTAGGAAGAGTCTCCAGCTTCTCTTCTCCAGTGCAGGTCCTTTCAGCGTTTTCATCTCTAATATCACTGGAGAATGAGCATTCAAATGCATCTTTCCAGAAATCCCTAATAAACCCATCATGTTCTTCTAAGTTTGGGTTTTTCTTCTGCATAAATTGTTGAAATCCAGTCATCTGCTTTGAGTGAATTGCAAAAGAAAGTGCACCATGGAGAAAATCAATGGGCAACTGTCTTTGCATTAGAATGGATGTGAATTCCATCTGGGCTGTCATGATCCAAATTTTGTCCTTTATCTCCTTTCGAATGTTATCGTAATTGAAAAAATAGATCATTAGTCTCAAAGGCACCAAGCCTACACTTTCAGCACTTAAGATAACTGCAATGACTGTACTTTCCATGATCACTTTGAATATTTTACCTGCATTTTCTATCCATTCAGCAGCTGCATTACCATATATCATCTGGGGAAGACATTCTATAAAGTCAAAGCAGATTCCTCTGTCTGAAAACTTAGCAAGTCTCTTCTGAATGAACCTGTCTCTTTCTTCCTCAAACAGAAAGACTAACCCAACCCAGGTCCATCCAAAATGCAACAATAAGTGCAGCATTGCTTTAAACTGATGGGTTTCCTCTGGGAACATCCATTTGAAAAACTTTGCTGTTTCAGTATTCACCAATGGAGGTGATCCATATGAGATCTAAATGGAGAAAGACAGAAGAACATAGGAATGAAGGATCTTTTCGAAAAGAATAATAAAAATAAAAACCAATGAATGTATTTTTATTTAATCCAATCTCTGGGTTTGAGTGGGATACAAAAATAGGTTGCTTAAAAATGACTTTTACGTGACATCTGCAATTTTGTTCATGAAGCAAAAAGGGACAGTTCTTTTAAGATGTTCTTATTCAAGGTTTTGCTCAAATTTTAATTTCAGTGAAATTCATTTCCTATCAGTATATTCACCTTTTGAATATAATAAATAACTGGTGAACTTCTCATCTTGATCCATTTTTGCCTCACCTGGGGAAATTTGTAGTTGCATAGAGTGATTGCCATGTTGACACAGGTGTTAATTTGGGGTCCTCCAATGACAGCTACTGTGTTGGCCTGGTCACTGCATTTGTAGTTGGGTATAAATTTATCCTTTGTAGATAAAAATTCCATTGCTAAATGATAAGTTGTAATTCCCACAGTATAGTGAGTAGCGATATGGAAACCAAGGCTAACATTGGGTAAAATCCCAGAATGATCATTGATCTCATTTACAGCAAATGCCAGAGCCAAAGTGTGCTGGTAATTATGAGTGATGAACCTTCAGGGAGAGTTGGAAACTGTCAATATATTTCTGTTTCCAAATTGGACAGCTTTTTTAATGTACTGTATACATATAAATTATACATACAGAAAGATATAACTTAGTGCTGATTTTTTCTTCTGGAAACCTGCAATTTGGTCATTAACAAATGACCTAGATTGTATCAACTAGGAAACCCTGATCTAGTTGTGGCTACTTAACATTGAGCTAAGATGGTATTTAGTCAGACCATATTTCAAATACTGTGTTATGTTCTGGAGACCTCACTTTAAAAAAATGTATCGATAAGATTTAGCAAGGCCAGAGATGGGCAACAAAAATGGTACAAGAACAGAGAGAAAACTTATCAGGAAATATTAGAGGAAGTGACTATAATCAGCCTAGAAGGGAGAAGGAAAGGGGGTACATGACTGAAACCTTTAAATGAATTAAAGACTGTGAATAAGAAGGCAGTATTTACCATATTAATTAAAATATAAGAACATGGGGGCATAATCTCACAGTTACAGGAGGGAAGTCCAAAACTAATTTTATTATTTCAAAGAAAGAGTAGTGGAACCAACTTCCAGAGGAGCTACTGGATCAGTCATCAGTAACGGAGTTAGAAATCGCTGGGGATAAATATATGACACCGGACAAAAAAAATATGACCTCAGTTTCCTATGTCTTTACCTGATTTCAATATGATCCATATCTTATCTGTATTTTCTGAGAGAATAAAGCCAGTTTGCTTTTCATATCCTAAATGTATAACAGTCTAAACTATGCCCTAGAGGGTTTCTATTTTATATCTGGATGAAATGAAAACCAAAAAAAGCTTAAAATTAACCAGAGAGCTTCTGCAATATTTAGATTAGTCAAACTTTTTACTTTCAATAACCGACTTTGTTGAATGAAGAAAATTTCCTGAAGGGAATGAAATTCATGTTTTAAGAGTATAACTAATACTATTCATCTCAATTTTAAATATCAGTATTAGGATAGGTCTAGAATAAAAAAGGACTAAATACAGTCACTGGAACAAGTCATAATAACTGACTAGCAACCAATACATTTAAGCATAAAAGTCAATGAAAATACAGCTTTTAGATGGCAATGTTGGGGAAGAGGAAGTGTTGTTTGAGGAGGAGGAGAAGTAACAGGATACATACAGATACTGATCAAGGACGTCAGAAGAAGGCAGGCTTTGAAAAGTGATCTCACTTGTAAAAAAGAAAACCTGATAAATAATAGCAGCAATGATTAAATCTCCAGATTGGTAATATTTATGAACAATTGGAAGAGGACTACTAAGTTTACAGGTGCAGGGAGGAGAAATGCTCATCATAGTTGGGAAAAAAAGTAAAACTAATGTTCTGAATATAACAAATTCATTATAATATATAGCCATTGTAGATGTTAAACAGTAGCTCCTTCATTACCATTCAACTGAGGACCACTTATTAACTGTATCTAAAGTTAAGATACTGAATTTTATCTAAATTTAACAATTTAACAGAGCTGGAAGGGACTTCGGAGGTCTTCTAAAGAAATACCACAGATGAAACACAAATCCTTTTTCTTCCTATATGCATGTCTATATTTCGAAGCAGATATTAATAGAATGCAATGTCTTAATCTAACATCTAGTTTTTACAGTGTTTGCTGAAATTCCCTTAAGATTTGGAGAAGAAGGGAGAATAACTATCCTTAATTACTAATCAGTACCTTTCTTTGCAATGGTGGTTTGAGAAATATCAGAAAGAAACATGTATATATCTCAATAGACACTGCAATGTTATGAACCTTTGGAACATGTAAAGAACAAATGGGAGAATGAGAGTTCATGTGCACAGAAAAAAAACAAAACACAACTATAGAACAGAGTATGGAAATAGTTCTGTTGAAGTCATTTTTCTCAATCATTTTGTTTAATACAACACTTTGGTTTTTAAAACACTATCCCAATAGAATAGAAAAGAATATTTTATTGGCCAAGTGTGATTGGACACATAAGGAATTTGTCTTGGTGCATACTCTCTCGGTGTATTGTTCTGGTTTTAAAGCTTCATTTTATTGAAGAAATTGTGCACCACCAGAAGTGCCTCTCTGAAGGAGATGGGAAGTAAAGAAGTGTGAAATAATAAATAAATAAATAAATCATATACCTTGAAAAGAAGTACTGTAACAATTATTCAGACTCTAGAAAGACATCATCTGGGAATGTGAAAGATGGAGTCCAACAGAAATGAGGCTCTGGGATGGGACTTGAACCTGTTATGGTAGACTTACGGTTCCTGAAAGAGTAGACGAGCATATTCTGAGTGCTCCTTCTGCTATCTCTTTTTCTCAAGATCCTGTAGCAATCAGGAGAACATCCAAATATCAAAATAACTTTTGGGAGTTTTCTTTGTCTTTTCTCTTCTCTTCTCTTCTCTTCTCTTCTCTTTTCTCTTCTTCACTTTTCTTTCTAATTGCTGGATTGGTTTTCATTATAGAGTCTGGGACTCACATCATTACAAGAGAGAAGTGATAACCACAAGTCTTTTTCAGTTTTGTGAAAATATCGAGATTTTATCATTCTGGAACACAGCTGCCGTAGATAGTCTTGCTAATTGTGGATTCAATTTCTTTATCCCAAAATTCATAGCTCAAGATAATACTTCCAAAGTACTTGAAGCTTTTAAATTTGTCATAAAGAAACTAAAGTATATTTGCAGGGTATGCATTTGAAAGAGGGAAGTAAAGCTGAAGTGATGGTATTAGTTATTGAGTTAAGATGTTTTAGGCTTTCTAAAAAGAGCAAAAATCTAATCTAATCTAATCTAATCTAATCTAAATCTTCTATCACCATTTAGCTAACTGTCTATGTATCAACTAGCTAAATGGAGCATGGTGGCTGTTATGGTTAAGGTACTAATTTGACAATCAGGATCACATTCAATATCAGGTTGATACCACTTGTTCACATGGTCTCTCATTAATCGCTCCAGCTCCTTGCTGACACAACAGTTTGAAAGTAGGTGACCGTGAATTGATCGATGAGTACCATTTCAGTGGGCAACTTATTGAGGACATTAAAGGAGCCTCCAACTGAGTGTTCCCCAGCCAATGGTGATATCACCAAGCAAAGTTTGCAGTATTTGTTGAATGACATCATGATATACCCAATGGACAAATGATATCATAGGGACTCTCCCTTCCCTCCAAGTACCTATTTGCATAAGACTGAGGGATTGGTGTGTCTTCTTTGAAATAAAGGTGTCTGGGTGTCTGGGTGTGTCTCTGTCAGTAGGAGACAGAGAGAGAGAGAAAGAAGTGGGGTAGGCATAATCTTTATACATTAACTTTATTAAGAATATTAAGTATATTTTTCTGGGCATGCCCGCAAGATGGTGCCTCACGTTGGATGCGCTCTGGATGTGAGGGGGACTTTGGCATTCCAGGTTGCTGGGGGGCGGGGGCTAAAGGTTTCTATGGCCCCTATTTAAGTTGGCGAAGCTCCGTAGGTTTGGTAGAGCACCCTTTTTCTGGGTAGAGCCTCGGAATGAAGGAGGTGTGAGTCAGGGAAGCATACCAGCTGTAACTGTGGGTTGGTGAAATTGCAGCACCAGCAGCATAGCTGCTGTCAGCAGCGGTGTCAGTTACAGGAAGAGGACTTGATGTTGGCATTGAGGTTGGGGTTGGCATCTTAGCTGTTTCGGCGAGACTTTTCTGAGCCGCCTCAAGCCTGGGAACCGGTGTGATTGAGGCTTCCCCCCCCCCCAGACTGGCTCCAATTGCTGGGGTGGAGTTGTGCTGGAGGCTGCTAAGGGGTGGCATAGATTCCAGCATTGTCGTCCTCTCCCCCACCTTTTCAGACTCAGCCTGTTGGCTTTTTTGCTCCCACCACAGCTGCTTGGATACTGCTGTAGTGGTTGAGCTTTGGTGTCTCGGTCCAATTTACAGTGCTTAGGGGTCCGTTTTTTGGGCCCTGAATTGCTGCTATGGCAGCTGGCTTAACCGCCTGGTGGCTGGGCCTTCTTTTTTTCATCATGGTCACCATCGCCGCTGCCGGACCGGTTTGCAGCTTCACTGTGACTGTTTTCAGCTTGCGCCAAGGGGCTCAGCCTGGATGTTTTGTGGGGATTTGGATTAGTCATTACTGTCACTGAGGTCCCTCCTTCCCATCTAGACCATTGCCATGACCTCCAGACTTTCACTTTCCATCTGGCGGTTGGTTGGATTATCACCGCCGCCACTACCACTCTCTGCCATTCCTTATTTGTGTCATCTGGACATCTGTACTTCCAGGCTGTGTTAGGGGTTTTGTCTTGCCAGCCTCAGGATCTGAAGGCACAGTCATTGTGGGAGGGCGACTGAGGACAGTGTCATCTTCCAGCTGTCAGTTGCTACCTTACAGTCTTCATTGCCGTGAGAGGGCAGTGGAGTTTTAGGTCTTGGTTTCCTGTCACCATTGGTGTTTTCCACTCTCCCTGTGATTTTCCATCACCCAGCCCTGTCGCAGTTATCTTCTGTCCACTAATCAACCTGGCTTATACCGCGGTGGAATTGTATGCCCTGCAAGACTCCCCCCTCTCGCAGGTCTGGCCATCTTCCTTACCTAAAATCTCCCTTGATGACAGGTTTTGGGACCCCGAGAGGTGGCATGTTTTAAAGCGGGGTTTGCGGGTTTTTTTATTGAAATTTTTAACTAAGATTTTAAGGGGATCCGGGAGGGGGGTAGTTAACACCCTTCGGAAAGGGCTTGGGGTGCTCTTACAAGTCAGCTGCCCAGACCATCGGATGGTCATGGAGGGGGGGTGGAGATGTGGGGGGAAGGAGCTCGGTGGAGGGAGGGTCTTTTGATCCCAGTGGTGATTGGGAGGGGCAGATGGGATGGGAGGAGAGGGCATCATGACACTAGGGGAACGCGCCCCTGCTGTATTCAAGCAGTAGTATGTTCCGGCCCTCTTTGCTCTTCTTGTTCCCCTTGGGTTGTGAAGTGCAGAACCTTGGACTCTGGATAGTGTACTTGAATGCCAGGTCCATGTGAATAAGGCTCCCCTCGTTCGAGAGCTTATAGACGAGGAGGCGCAGACCTGGTCTGCATTATGGGGACCTGGTTAGGGCAGGAGGAAGGTGTTCCTCTCTCCGAATTATGCCCACCAGGCTTCTGGTGCTTCACCAGCCACGATCCCAGGGAAGGGGCAGAGGGGTGGCGGTGGTTATGAGAGAAAGTCTTCATCCTAAGGAGACCACTGTTCCTCAAATAGGCGGGTGTGAGTCTCTCCTCCTGAAGTGGGACCCTGGAGTTCAGTCAGGTTTGTTGTTTTAAGCCGAATTTCCCTGTTTTTACAAAACGGCTGTGGGCAGCTTAAACAACGAGCTGTCAGCACGAAAGTTTCCAATCCGGAAGTCAAGTTCAGTCAGGTTTGTTGACCACGTACCTGTCTCCTGGCTGCGTGTCTTCAGCCCTGCCTGCACTGCTGGACGTCTTAGCCAAATTGGCAGTTGAACTCCCCAGCCTTATGGTTGTGGGAGATTTCAACCTGCCCTCTATCAGTGAAATGTCTGAGCTAGCTTGGGAGTTCATGGCCTCCATGGTGGCTCAGGTTGTTCAGGGCCCAACTCATAGCGGAGGGCACACACTCGACCTGATTTTTGTCTCTGGGCAGTGGATAAATGGTCAGGGTAGGAGGGAGTTATCCATTCAACCTGTACCATGGTCAGATCATTCCCTCCTTTATGCTAGACTTTCAATCCACCACCCCCTACTGCTGGGAGGCGGAACCAGTGAGATGGTTCTGCCCCAGGCGCCTGATGAACCCAGAGAGGTTCCAGATGGAGCTTGGGTCATTTCCCACCTCCAGCACCCACGACTCGGCCGAGGCTCTGGTGGCGGCCTGGGAACAGGCCACGGCCGGAGCCTTGGACCAAGTTACGCCTTTGTGGCCTCTGACCTGATGTAGATCCTGGGTGGCTCCTTGGTTTTCCATGGAGCTCCAGGAGATGAAACATTGGAAAAGACGTCTACAGGATTGTTGGAGATCCTCCCAACCTGAGTCTGACTGAACACTGTTGAGAACTTACATTAAGTCTTATCTAGTGGCGATAGAAGCTGCAAAACATGATTATTTCTCCGCTCTCATTGCATCCACAGAAAACCGCCCAGCAGCCCTGTTTAGAGTGACCAGCTCTCTCTTCAATCAGGGAGTGAGGGAGGACCCCTTACAGGGCAGAGCTGAGGACTTTGTAAAATTTCTGCAGGACAAAATCGCTCAGATCCAGATTGGTTGGAGGCACTGTTTTACAGTGATTCTCCTCCTACCTCTCGGGTTGTTCGCAGTTTGTTCTGGTGGGAAGGCAGAGATTGTCCCCAAGACCCCTCACCTGTGGGATGCCTCAGGGGTCGGTTCTCTCCCCCCTGCTTTTTAATATCTATGAGAAGCTGTTGGGTGAGATCATTCATCGTTTCGGGGTGAGGTATCATCAATATGCTGATGATACTCAGCTTTTCATCTCCACCCCTGACCAACTCAGTGATGCCCTTGCCATGATGTCCTGGTGTCTGAAGGCGGTGTGGGCCAGGTTGGGAAGGAACAGGCTCTGACTCAACCCTTCCAAGACTGAGTGGCTGTCAAAGTCCCATTGCAATCCCTCCCCAGGAAAGAAATACTC
>JANHFM010006013.1:304662-314673 GCA_032468115.1 Grayia smithii | reverse complement strand
TTATACTTGTTTTGAGAAGAGAAGAACTTTATTTTTGCAACTTCAAAGTAAAGACTTGTTTATTTTCCTACTTCAGAATTTGTGAGTTTGTGTGTGCAACATATTTTTTGTACTACCGTTGTACTACTTTGCTAGGGGGAAACGTTTTACCCTCAACACACAGGATAACTGGAATAGTGGTAATATTAGCCCACAATATTTTAAATAAAATTTTCAGAAATTAATATACTAGGGAATGCTAGGCAGATATTCTGTTTTTATAGCAGCAAAAGCATTTTTATCCTATCCTAGCCTTCAACCCAAAGAGTTCCTAGGCTACCTTGCAAAGATCAGAAAGAAGGTAATTCCTGCCCACAGGCTTACAGATTAGTAATTGCTAAGAAAAAGAAGAGGGGGGGGAAAACAGCTAAAAGTTCAGCAGGTAGTAATTTAGTAGATAATGGAATTGAAGCACAATAAAGATCTGCTGATTTCTTTCTCTCTGGTAGCCTCAAGTGGTAGTTGGAAGAAATGCTCTATTGATACACAACGGAGGTTGTTATCTACTATTTCCTCTCTCATTCTGAAGGCATCAATAATAGAAACTGGCAGCTAGAAACTTTATTACAGCTTCTTCTATAGGTTTTTTAGGACTTATACTAGTAATCTGTGTTTATGTGTCTGAACAGAAATGATAGGACAAAGGTTCTAGCTTATAGAAAAGGTGATATTTAATTATAATTCTATAGAACACATTTCAATCTATTTTGTTAAATGAAGTTTATCTACAAGCTATAATTATCATGTTCTTGAATAGAGCAATACTATTTTCATAAAATAACATTAAGAATTAAGACATTCAATTAGTTACTAATTATCCTGGCAGTATTTAACAATTTCCATCATTCTCTAGAGTAGGGGTGTCAAACTCTAGGCCCCAAGGCTGGATCCGGCCCAAGGGGTGCTTAGATCTGGCCCATGGAGCCAACCTAGAAATAGTGAAGGACCAGCCCATGGTGCCTCTGCCAGCGAAAATGGACCTCTTGAGGGCTGTGTGCAGCCCTCCGCGAGCTCCCTTTTCACTGGCAGAGGGTTGCAGGAGGCTGTCACAGCCAAAAACAGAGCTCCCAAGGGCCACAAGTGCCCCCCCTCAGCTCCATTTTTGCTGGCAGAGGGCTGCAGGCCATCGCAGCTAAAAACGGAGCTCAGGGACCCATTTTCACTAGCAGTGTGCTTGAGCCACCACAGTGCCCAACACAAGGGACATCATGCTGGCCACGCCCACCCTAGCCATGGCCACTCTGGCTCCCAGAAGTCAAACACAAACCTGATGCTGCCCTCAATGAAACCGAGTTTGACATTCCTGCTCTAGAGTTAATAAACAAATTAGCAAAGCCTGTAGAACATGGTTTTAAGAATTCTTTCTTTTCTACCTGTAGCCAGAGAAGACATAACTACTGTATTTTCTTCGGTTAAAGAATTAACCTGTTGAATCTATGGGGGATAGATGATGCATCTCTGCTCTCCCCTTATGCTGCAGCTGTGTGAAATAGCAAGCAACATAACACCTTCTTTGCAGGGCTACATTGGTGGATATTCCTCTGGAATAATTTTCTCTGTAATACCTGGCTGGATCTATCCTATTTACAGGCTTCCTCTGCCAGACTAAATTTGGTTCTGTGCTTTCACTTTTCAAAGATATATCCACCTGAAAGACAAAGTCCTAATATTTTCTTTCCAGCATTCTGTTCGATTAGAAAAGAATAAAGAGAGAGAAACAAAACTGAACAGTAAACATATATTAAAGCAATGATGGCACAAACAGCTGAAGATACTTGATTAAGTACCCCTTTTCAATGAATGCCTTAACAAGGGAATCATGTAGAAATGGTGTTAAGGAGAAATCCTACATGGAATGTCTTAACTGTTTCTTTCCAGTCTTTCAACAGCCGCTCCACTTTGGGCATGTGACCGGCTTAAGACCGTCACCATTTATCAAGCTGTTGCCTTGAATGAACCAGGGTTTTTTCTGGGTTTTTCCCCCCCACTGCTTTCAGCTGGAACTCACCCATTTTCAAACCTGATCCTCCTCCTGATGGGCTCTCTACAGTGTCAAATTTGATGCTGCTTTCTTCTCTTTGGGAAAGTTATCCTGCTGATATGCACTTAGACTGACAAGAGTTCTAAAACTCTACACAATTCTTTTCCAACATTTGGTTGTATGTGAAGAGACTAAAAAGTTAAGAAAAATATTACTTTTTCATTAAGGTTATAATATTATTACAAATTAACACTTTTAATAATTTGACTGTAGTATATTCCAAGTTAATCTCACATAAGGGTGGGGGTTTCTACTTAATTCTACCTGGAGATTCTAGGCATCACATTTTCATACCTGAACTTGAACATGAAGCCACTGCACCAGAGTGAAAACTTAATTAGTCTCCAGACAATTCTCAACTCTTAAAAATCACAAAGATAAGCTAAAGTAAAACATCACTTGCCATCTTTTAGTTCTGAGGTTTAAATACAGCAAGTATCTTAAGTAAATTTAAAACCATGAATATTAGTTCTCTCTCCCAATTTCTTTCAGACATATAATTTCATATTCATAGATGCATTTTCATTCTAAATATCCTGTAAAATTATTGAAAATATACAAAATGCAGAGCTTTATTCAGTACATATTAGACTTTGGTCTAGATTTCTCTGAAATATTGAGTTCTGAAACTTGTATCAATTAAGAAACTGACTTTATTTTTCTTTTACTATATCTTTACTGCAAAAGTTACAGAAAGATTTTCACAGGATGGACTGTCATGAAATAATAAATTACAATGCTGACATTAAAAAAGTAGGCCACGTGTAAAAACTCAATAACAACTTGAGCTAAGGTTTTTAATATGGTTTAGTAATATTTTTGGAGCAAACACTATACAAAACTAAGCTATGATATATAAGTCACACTGGTTTTAGTGAAATTAAATGAGATTATGTGTTCTCAATTGTTCTATAGAAATCAAGAGATATTGCTACATTTTAGTTGGTTCCTGTTCAACATTTTTAATGTCCTTACATTAATTACAGAAATCTAGATAAAAATGCCTTTTCTCTGAATTTCAGAATTTGTATACTATTACATAGCAAAGTACTAAGACTTTGACTTGCATTTGGCATTAATGCCTTTAGAACCTGAATTGGATTTTTTCAGAAAAACAAAAAGGTCTTTACAGTCAATTAAAAAATGATTTATTTCAGGGTTAAACAATTATTTAATAATAGTTTAGGAAAACCACATGATACAGAATACAAAATGTACATTTTAAAACCGTTTCATATACATGCTAAATGCATGCTCTGCACTGAACAGCAAAAATGTGCCCAAACAATTGGGTCACAGACTCCAAAAGAACAAAAGAAAATTAGTTCATCTTTATATATTACATTAAGGAAAAAATGTATTTCTCCACAAACAAGAGTTTTAAAATAACATACAGTACTTATATTACTACCGCAGTTTTTTTATATATTCATAACTGACAATTTTGTTATTAAAGATAATCTGGGTTCAAGTTCAGTCTGCTGGAAGCTTTGCTTGCATTTACTAGTTCCCCACTCATCACCTTTCCAGCAATGTTTTCTTACTCTTGCAAAATATAATTCATGTTTATAATGAATATTATTTCTTCAATTTTATGCTGGCAACATACAGATATTACAAAACCTATATATCCGATTGTACATGATTGACTATTCCACCCCCCCTTTACATAGAACAAGAGTTAGCCCGTTTTTTAGGAACAGGCTCTCGAACCATGCTGTCTTTTTTACATATACAAACTGAGCATATTGTCTCTGACAATCTCCAAAGTCCCAACCTAAAAACACTATTTGACAGACTATATATTACACAGTTACAAAAACTATTGCTAATAGCAAGCCAGGTTGTTACAAAAGAGAGTGCTGGATTTTCCAGCACCTTAGTGCTCTCTAGCATGAAATATATAATGTAGGGCAGCCAGAGCACATAAAACACACTGGTTATACGAAATAAAACCATAGCATAGCGGCTATCTGGGCTATGTCCAGTTTCTGCAGCAGTATCTACTTCATGACTAGGAAACCGAGCTCTCCTGTCATTTATCTCTTTGGTGTGCTGCCGGCAAATTTTGAATATGTGGAAATATGTAAAACAGATTATAAAGGCAGCTGGAGCATACAGTAAGCACACAATAAATCCAGTAAAATAGGCATTGGTGAGCCAAGAAGCTGCACACCATTCAAAAATGTCTCCATGATAACCTGGCTTCCCCCAACCAAAATACGAAGGCAGGAAGATAAGTCCCGAGTACAGCCAAATCAAAATAATGCAGATCCTCAATCGACAGGGGGTGACCAACTGGTTATACGAGAGTGGTTTTGTGATTGCAAGGTAGCGATCCACACTAATGAAAGCAAGGCAGGCCATAGAAACACTTTTCAATACAGAGATGACATACACAAAAATTTGACAAGTTAAGGACTCATGAACTCCTACAGAATAGTGAAGCAATGACAAGGTAGGAATTAAGCAACTAATCCCAACAAAAAGATCAGCATATGCCATAGTCTGAATAAAGTAGCTGGTGGTATAATGATGCAAAAGTGGAGCACAGTGGATGACAAAAATTACTGTTAAGTTACCAGTAATAATTAAAAATGTTAGTAAGATAATAACAATAGTCTCAAGGATGCAAATGTCAATGGCATTATAATGTCCAAATCCAAAAGGGCAGGATAGATGCTCAGATGCATTCTCATTACTATCATTCATATTCAGATTCTTCCATTCAGTCCATGTGAACTGGTTCATGGTTTGAATTATTTGACAATATAGTCAGAATTCCAGTTACTAGCGATCCATTGTTCACCCGCTAATGTTTTTCTGTGCCTCAGTTTCTCCATGTAAATATTAACATTGCTTCTGAATAGTCAGCACTGAAATCTAGAAAGCAGGCAGAAAGGCCACTATCCAGCTTCTTCCTGTACTCCTTCCTTTCTCAGCAAAGCACAAGGCACTTTTAAACAAAGCCAATCATTCAAACTACACTTTTGAAAGGCAGAAATACAAAAATAGTAGGGTGGGAAGAAAAGAAATACACAATGTTGCAGTTTAAAATTCTAGAAGTACACATTCCTGGGGAAGGGAGGCGTTTTAAAAAAGGAAGCCATGGTAAAAAATGTTCCATATACCATTTTTGAAACCAAATAACAGTAATGTTTAAGAACAATATGACTAAGAAATCCAGTAAAATGTTCTGGTACATCATATCTTTTGGTTTTCAGATCATAATGTTCCTTGTATCATCTTAATCTGCATTTGTATGGATATGGTTCTGAGCACATGAATGTAAACTAGCTTTGTTAGTCTTTGGTAATGTGTTAAGAAATATATTTAAAGTAGTAATTGATATATGGAGACTCCTGTCATCTCTTTGATGAATTAGATCTTCTCTGTTTAGTTAAGAAGATAAAATACGTACAATAAAGAAAAGGCACACACTGGCATAGTGTTAGAGTTTCAACAGCCAATTCAGTTTGAAACACACTGCTGACCTTAACGTGAAAATGTTAGCAAGATAATCCAAGCTTCTCACAGAACACAAAACTGTCTTGCATTTAATCTCAGGAAAAACAAAGTGAAATCCTTGACTTCTGAAATAAGGCTACAACTGCAACAACATAAGATCATTTTAGTGAAGTTCATAGCTCTGTCCTAGTCACTTCTCACCTCTATAGCAATCTCCATATTTTTTTTTCATATGCTCAACACAATGCTATCATTAACTCTCATCTACATTTTTCCGTGAAGCTAATGAAATGTTGATTTAACAAGAAAAGCTGTCATGGTACAGTATTATTCCATTTATTTTCTGGATTCATTTTTTCAGTTGCTGTATATGTATTTTCTTTAGTAATTAAATAACCATCTGCTTCCAAAAGGCTTGTATGATGTGGCAAAACATTAACATATTCATTACATTTGCAATAATGACACATCCATGGGTTACAAAAGTTCTTTCAATACTCACTAATAAGCAGGCATTCGATACATACAGCAGTCTTTCTAACCTATCTCTATACAAATCAAATGCATTTTTAATTAAAGATCCAAAGAAAAGCAAATCATCCAGTCTTAAAAGAATAAAAATCCAAAGTAACTTCAATTTTATATTAAAGCTCAGTTGAAGGGCTCTTTTTTTTCCCTTTTCCTTTTTAAAGTCCTGGAATCACACTTGTGCTATTTAATAGTCCATGGTATGAAATTCCTTTCATGAGAGGGAGAATAAGTATTTTTTCTGCTCCTGCTGCAGCAATGGAATAGAAGACATCCTTTTCTAAGTTTCACGCCTCATATTCCTTATCACCACGAAGTGCTGAAAATCCTTGTTTTTAATGCCATCCATAACATGTTGCCTGTGATATGCTTCCGTAAGCAGTCCAAACTACTATAAAATTAATACTGATTGCATTCTCTTCCCGAAGCAATAAGAAAGTGTATTTGGTAATAAGCTTTTGTCTCAAAATGAGGTACAGATGCTATCCTGTTTGCTGAAGAGTGCTCTTTCTATTCTTTACATGTTTCCTTATGATATTACAGTTTTCACCCTAAGTCTGCCCCTCCTCTTCATCCTTAGCTGATGCAAAAAATCTCACCGTCAGGAAGGTGACTCGGTCCTTCAGTCCCAATCAAAAGCACAGCCAATGGCTATTACAGCTGAAGCTGTCACTAGGTAACAGTTGCCAGGCACAATGCTAGCTTATACCCTTCCACAGCAATCCAATCCATGAATAAGGATGACAAGGGAAGATAATGAAAATGACCACCCAAATTAATATATTACAAACTGTAGGGACAGAGACGTTTTTGTCAGCTACATTCTTCCAATTAACAAACCATAAAATATTCATTGGGGTAATACTACAATGCTCTACCACCAAAGCCATTTTTACTGAACTATATACCGGAACAGCACCAGTTAGCAATTCAAAGTAATTTAATTCTTACTGACAAGAATTGTCTATTAATTATTAAACTCACAAAAAAGGTAATAAAAAATTCCTGTAGTCAACTGACATTTCAAATTTGGGTCATTATAACAACTATAACAAAGGCAAATATGTAAAATCTACTATAAAAACACCCATTCATTTATTTCCATGAATGCACATGGTAAATAATGATAATAATCAAATTCTCAACGCATGCTACATTGCAAACTTAGATTATTATATATTACCCAAATCTACAGAATCTTAATAGCATTATAAAATTGCTATCAGTGTAATAGCCTAGTACTTGTATCATTATACCAAATGCAGTATTTATTTCCTTGAAAGAAAATGTTCTGATGTTAAATAACTGTATTTTTTGCCATTATTGGGTTGCTAACATCTTTTACTGGAATACTTAGCATTTTATAAATAGGCTACACATGAGTGAATTGCTGTGTTCCAAATACTTAATTTTTTTATTTCTATGTTTAAACAATTATTATGGCTAACCATCTTACAACAGTGACTCCCAACAACAAACCAAGATTAAAACAACATGGTCCCTGACATCTAAGGTATACAATATGTCTCAAACCGGAAAAACATGTCAAAAGCTCACCTAACCAAATACCTGGGAAAAACAGGTCTTTAGAGCCTTATCAAAGGTTAACATGGCCAGGGTCATCTGCATCTTGAGGGGAAAATGCTGTTCCACAGGGCAGGTGCTGCCATAATGAAGGCATGACTTCTAGATCCAACAGGATGGTATTGTTGGGTTGAAGGAACCCAGAGCATGTCCTCCCCAATAGACCTGATAGGGTGGGCAGAAACAATAGGGACAGGTAGTTCCTCGAAGAGCCTGGTCATATGCTATGCAGGTGACTATCGGCACCTTGAATCATACCTTTAAGTCTATATATTGTATGGTTTTATGTCACATACTTTGTTACCACTTTCATCATTCTCATTCTCATCTACCTTCTACCTTAGACAAAAAACTTCTCATACAATATTTAGAGAAAATCCTTTGGTCTAGACCAGGAGTCTGCAATCTTAAACACTCAAAGATCCACTTGGGCCCATTTCCCACAGAAAACAAAACACTGGGAGCCACAAAACCTGGATGGGCGTGGCCAACTCACTCCCACCATCACATGACACCCCCAGCCATCCCTACCCAGGTTTTGTGGCTCCAGGTATTTTCTTTTAAACAGGTCTCTCTCTCTCCCCCTCCCTCTCATCTTTCTCCCTCTCTCTTTCTTTCTCCCTCTCTTTCTCTCTTTCTCCCTCTCTCTCTTTCTTCCTCTCTTTCTCCATCTCTCTTTCTCCTTCTCTCTCATCTTTCCCCTCTCTCATCTCTTTCTCCCTTTCTCTCATATATCCCTCTTTCCTATCTCTCTCATCTCTCTCCCTTTCCCTCTTTCCCTCTATCATCTTTCCACCTCTCCTTCTTTCTCATCTCCCTCCCTCTCTCATCTCTCTTTTCTTTTTTCCCTCTTTTTCTCATCTCTCTGTCTCTCATCACTCTACCTCTCTTTCTCCCTCTCCATCTCTCTCTATGTCTCTCTCTCTCGTGTGTGTGTATGTGTGCACGCGCACGGGGGTTCCCTTTTGAACCATTTCCAAAAACAGGCAAGGGTTGGGTTTTTTTTTCTGATGTTGTTCTTTCTTCTTCTTTGAGTGCTTTTTACCATATGATTTAATTTTAAATCAAGAGTCATTTCAGGTTCCCAGATAAATGAGGCTGTTTCGTCTCCCTGCTGTGGCTCCCTGTTGACTGGCTGCTCCCCCTCCCCCCCTTCCC
The DNA here is from genome assembly GCA_032468115.1 of Grayia smithii. NCBI lineage: Eukaryota > Metazoa > Chordata > Lepidosauria > Squamata > Grayiidae > Grayia > Grayia smithii. Next base: position 305,855 of record JANHFM010006013.1, on the reverse strand, counting down.
CCTCCCTCCTCGCCTGCCCTGAGAAGAGAAGGATGGTGGAGGCGAGTGGAGACTCGCTCCATATTTCAGAGCGGAAGCGAAGCGCCCTCTACTTGCCTCTTTTTCCGGCCCTTGTTGAGAGACGCATGACTTTCTCTGCCCCAAGACACCGGCTGGGGGTATCTCGCCATAGTCCTATCCTCACCTCCATGGCTGCTTGATGCTCTTGCACTTAAACTTAGCACGCTGCACAATGGGGGAGATGGCAACCCATCCTCTTCCTTCTGGAGCCCATTACAACATGCAGCATCGGCTTTAGCCAGGTGGCCCAACCAGTGTCTCAGCACAGAGCAAAATCATGTGTCTGCCCCAGCAGCCGAGATGCGCACAGCACCAACAAGGGCCAGAAAAAGAGACAAGTAGAGGAGCGCTTTGCTCTGGAATATGGGGTGAGTCTCTATTCGCTGCAGTCACCCTTCTCGTCTCAGGGCAGGTGAGGGACAGGGCCACCCAGTGGTGGGATCATCTGACAGGGAGCCAAAGGAGGGGGCCCAAAGAGCTGCATGTGGCTCGCGAGCCGTGGTTTGCTGACCACTGACTGAAGATGACAAACATATCTAGTAATTTTTCCTCCTCCTATTTTCCCCATAACAATCACCCTATGTGGTAAGTTGATCTGCAAATGATTGACTCAAAGTCACTAAGCCAGCTTTCATGTCTAAGGCAGAACTAGAACTCAGATCTCCTGATTTCACACCTAGTACCTTAATTACTACACTAAATTGGCTCTATTCTACAAAGGAATTTAACATTTCCCAAGGTATCGAAACATCAAATAACAGCCAATTCTCTCATATAAGCAGTGACTTAAGTGTAGCACATAAAATTATCTGCCACAATGTCCTACTTGTCAATGACTACTTCAGCTTCAACCACAACATTATATGAACAAATAATAGATACAAACTCAAGGTAAACCGCTCCAAACTCAATTGCAGAAAATACAACTTCAGCAACAGAGTAGTCAATCCTTGGAATGCACTACCTGACTCAGTGGTTTCTTCCCCAAATCCCCAAAACTTTAACTTTAGACTGTCTGCTGTAGACCTCACCCCATTCCTAAGAGGTCTGTAAGGAGCGTGCATAAGTGCACCAGCGTGCCTACCATCCCTGTCCTAATATTCCTTTTTACTCTTACTCTTTTCATGTATTCT
>JANHFM010006013.1:284571-294818 GCA_032468115.1 Grayia smithii | reverse complement strand
CCCTCCCTCCTTCCCTCCTTCCCATCTCCTTCCTTCCATCCATCCTTCCATCTCATTCCCAGCTTCCTCCTTCCTTCCTCCCCTCCCCTTCCCTATTGCAGTATAGTATGTGCCATTCAGCAAAAGTCTTAATACCGTGTTGGCGAACTTATGGCACGCGTGCCAGAAGTAGCACACGGAGCCATTCCTCCCGGCACACGAGACCTCGCCACACTTACCTGTTCCTGCACACAGTTCGGCTCTCTCGTGCTCATGCGCATGTGGTTGCACATGCGCACGAGACAGCCAGCGTGGGGCGAGCAAGCGGCAAATGGGGGAGCGGTTCAGGGCCGTGGCCAGCCAGCCATTACCACCGGTTCTACAACCAACGACAATTTTTTACTACCAGTTCTCCCAAACCAGTGCGAACTGGGAGCAACCCACCACTGATTTAATCCCTTTCCAATAATGTGATCACAGAATAGCATTTTAAATGCATACTTACCCTTAGGAGTTTCTTCATTTAAGACTAAAAAGATAGGTATATTAGGATTCCAAAGGCCAGTTATCACATAAGCTTTACCATCTGAATCTTTCCCCATAGACTCCTAAGAACAAAAACAGGATTTTTCCAAAATTACTTTGCAGTTTTCAATATTGTCTGTACAACTAAAAACCATAATAAACATCTTAAAACAAGTACAATCTTTAGTCTTGATTAACAACTGAACAATAGTAGAGATAATTCCCATAAGTTGCTTTTAATTTGCCATTTGTTTTAATAATAGCTTATGTGAGTATAGGAATGTAAAATCACAGAGCCAAACAAAGCACAAACAAACAAAGCTAAAAACTGAAAATTTACGTGGACATTATTAGATCTCACTTCTTATATATGATACATCAAAAATACTTCATATCTTTATATTATAAAGATTGGATTATGCCCATATACATATCTACTTCAATTGTCTTTTACAAAGCATTTTCCTTGCCAAATTTCCATACTCTCAATATTTATGTGAAATACATATCCAAGAATTTTGGACAAATATATTTGGGCCAACAGGTTAATAAAATCATTTTTTTTTATTTTTGAAAGCCTGGTGGATTTGGTTTATTGGAAATTATTTAGGACATCTACAGCTTCACCTCATTTTGTACCATTATTGGTTTTCTCTATAGAAGAAGGAGTTGAATTTGGTTCTTCTGCTCTCAGGTTGACAACCTTTTAGCTATGATTGCCCTAGCTAATCTACAAATCTATAAATTTGATAAGGTGATGAGAGCTACTTGAAAATCACCATTAAAAACCTTTTAAAGGTTTTTCTAAGGAACCACCTTTCCTGGGTTAGTGCACTCCATTTAGATCTCTCAGAGAAGGGATGATGCAAGTAAGATCAGCTAGGGACCTACATCTGGTGGCTCCTAGGTGGGTGTCCGCTGTGGTCCCTGCCTTATGAAACATCCTTCCCCCTGAAATTAGATTGGCCCATCCCTTTTGATTTTTTGAAAAGCCATCAGGACCTGGTTATTCTGATACGCCTGGGGCTCTGAGGGAATCTGAGATTTGATGGCTTTATTGCTGAGAGAGCCATTTTTATCTTCCCTTTGCCCAGAGTTAGTATTTTTGTTTTTATGTTATTTATTACTGTGACTTTTCAGATTAGCTTATTGTTTTATTTATTGTTGTATACTGCCTAGCGTCCCCCTTTGGGGACATGGGTGGCTATATACATTTGATAAATAAACAAATATGAAATCCAGCAATCAGCAATTAATGAGGGCGACTATACAACTACTACTGAAGAATATGCTAGAAGCATAACCACTTTCTGCCTTCATGAAAAAAGAAACAAAAGTATTTCCAATTCTGATTCCAGAAGGCTATATTTGGGGTGAGAAAAATGAATTTTTTTGTAAGAGTCATTAAATCCAAAATGAATATTATCACATAAGCTTTTGCCAGTTACACTAGAGAATTATTACCATATCCAGTAAGTGCATGTCACTGTTTTTGACATTTCGACCTGGACTTAGCAGCATTCCAAAGCACCTGCAATCAGGATTAGTGAACACAAGAAAAAGTCAAGTTTAAAACACTGAATTGTATATTGATATTTCAGAGTATAATTTTCAATTTAAATAGGGAAAACCAATCTAATCCAAGTCCTATCGAGACAGTCATTTTAGTGACTGTAGCCTGAGGAATACACAAAATGTTTGGAACAGTTAATCAGTTGTCTGTTTGACACTGACAATACCATGAGTAGGAAAAAGTGGAATAACTAACCTGACTGGCTTTATCTGGTAATTAAACTTGTTGGAAAGAAAAGTAATTAAATTCAGAAGTCAAACTTACTCTGAGGTTCCATTTTGGTTTGCAGGCAAGTAGAATACACAATTTAGATTTAAGCCAATTAAATGCTAGTTAAATTCAAAGCTAGCAAAAAACTCTATATGCTTCCAAGGGCCCTTCTAAGATTCAGAATGCAGTAGAATATTACTGAAATTCTACTCTAAAGGAGAGTAAGAGCTTCTTTAGCAAAAGAGAAATGTAGCAATTAGAAGAAAATCTCAGCACAAAGGTACATGTTTGCAGCTTGTTAAAGCATCTGTGTCTAGTACTAGGATTACGGAGCTGTTGTGAGGAGGCTTCCATTGTCTACATGGTTCTGAAAACCAACGAAGTTGCTTAATTAGCTGCAGATAAGTGCTGCATTCTTATTTTTAATTATGTATTTATTTAATTTATATGCTGCCCATTTTATCAACAGTGACTCTGGGCAGCTTATAAATACAGAAGTACAAACATTACAATATTCAATAAACCAAAATTAAATAACAATCGGTATTGAATTCATCCATATTAAATCCAAAGCGCTGCACCACTTACCACTTCTACCACTTACTTAGCTAACAAAAATTGCAAATGCAAACTTCATTTTGCAGTTGAATCAAAAGACAAACTGTAACCGTCATTTCCCTTAAATTTTAATTTTGTAGAAATAATAACACTACAATCTTTGGGCAATGGGAAAATCATAATTGAGGTACTGAGGGGTTGCCTATTTCTGCAAATATTGATTTTGGATTTTATTTAGGTCACTGACAGCTATTCTTGCTCTGCATTTGCTCTGGAATATTCCATAATTGGTCTTCCAATACAGGCTGTGTATACTGATGAAGAATAGTGTAAACCAGGGGTCCCCAACCCCCGGTCTGTGGACTGGCACAGGTCCGCAGCATGCCAGCAACTGGTCCAATAAGTGAAGCCCCATCCACAGGATGCAGACAGCACACAAAACCACAGCCCCTCTGTTCCCCAGAAAAACCTTTCTCCATGGAACTGTCCCTGCTGCCCAAAAGGTTGGGAGCCGCTGGTGTAAACTACCTGAAGGACTGTATTTTCAGAAAGTTAATCCCTTCAAACCACTAGATAATATTTCACAGTTTTCCTTAGATTACTGTATTTAAACACAACATTCAGAGTTACTCTCTGATGTTACAGATAGGCAATGTGACACAACATGTCACAACATCTAAGACAAAATGTCACAACATCTAAGACAAGTTGCAGCATTTACATGATGACATCATCATGCCCTTGTCATTTATTTCCTTCCATGTCTATTCAGTTTTCTTTCTTTCCTGACCTCTAATAAGTAAAGGAGCCTTTGTACCTTGTTGCAACTGAGAAACAGAATGGCTTATGTCTTTTGGTTTTTAAAGCTTGGGGAAACCATCTTAACTTTGGACCTGAATGTTAGATGAAACCCAGCAACAATTGTTGATGAATGCATCCAGTATACAAGTTCCCAAATTATGGAATTTTTACTGTTGTTTGATGGATCAATATGGCTACTATCGCAACATGAATATTGTTAATATCTATATTAAAAGCTTAGACATCTTAAGATTAACTTGCTTTAAAATTTGTCACTGCAACATATTCAATGCTGAATACCGAATTCAATTCAATACCGAATTCTACGGGATAGTGCAATATCGGGTTTTCAATTTTAATTATATAGAATGTAAAGGATGTATATTTGTGTTTTTATTTTTATAGTTATAATGTACACTGAAGACGGCATTTAATTTTGTTGTACCATGTGCAATGACAATAAAGTAAGCTAAACTAAACTATTTCAATTAAGCTCAGCTAGGAAATTCCAGCTTGTGACCCCACAGTAGATCTGGTTCATAATGCAGTGGCCAGCAGCAGGATCTTCCCAGTGGTGGTAGATAATTACTAATTATCAAGAGATGCTTAGCTGACATTAATTTCTCTGGCAACTACTCCAGTCCATAATATATCTTAATTTCCTGTTTTGATTTATGTTTATTGTTTTAAGTCTTGTTCTTTCTTGCTGTTTTCTTGCTCTGGACACATGAAATGAAACGAAACAAAATGAAAATTGTTGCATCTACAAAAAAAATCCCCCTTCTAAGATAGAGGTGAGTAGGTCTACTTACTATCCCACCAGCTAACCAAAACAGAATTTCAGAATAGGCTAAACTTTCCATTTGGTGATGGAAGGTAGAAAAAGAGTATTTTACTTTCCAGTACAGGAAGAGAAACAATCCATATTCTTACAAGATTTCGTTCTATAAAAGTTCAGAAAAACTGTAATTAAATAGCACTACACTATTATACATGATCCCCATTTACTGCCCACTTGTTTAGTGACTATTTGAAGTTATGACAATATTGGAAAATAATTTTACAACCTTCTCAGTGTCCCTCACTCACATGATTGCCTTAATAGTGAGAGTTCACTATCCTGTGGCTACCCTGTGTTTTTTTTTTCCCACCCCTTTGCAAAGCAAAGAGATTGGAGAAGAAGGAGTTGCAAGAAAGTAAAGCTGTTTATCTTCTACATATCTACATGCATTGGCAGCCCAGGTTGGGAGCAGCAGGCACTCTATGCAAACAGGTTACTCTCTTGATATTCCTTTCTCCAATCTCTCCACTCCAAAGGGGGAGTGTCAGATGTGAACAACGAGGTCCATACTTGCAGAGTTCAAGTTAACTATTTTATTATGTTTTGCCAATAATACAGGAATCTCCCCAGTCTGGCAGGTCTCCCCTGGGAACAACTAGATAAGATTCCAAGGAATTCAAGGAGGACCGGTTGTGGTCCTTTTATGGTTGCACAGTGACTCTAGACTTGCACCATGCTTCATCCTTTCTCCCTACTACACTGAATACCTCCCCAACCTTGGGGAGAAAAAGAGCATGTAATTTCTGTAGACAATCTCTCCTTTGCCTGACCATTCTTCCCCACCTCCAGAGTAGAGAGATTGGAGAGGAAGGGATTGCAAGAGAATAAGCTGTCACTTTGCTTAACAGCAGAATTGTTGATCCCAATTAGTCATTAAACAAGTTCTACCTATATTAAAAGTCAGGGGGAGTGAGTTACAGTTAAATAAGGTAAAGGTAAAGGTTCCCCTCACACATATGTGCTAGTCATTCCAGACTCTAGGGGGCGGTGCGCATCTGTTTCAAAACTGAAGAGCCAGCGCTGTCCGAAGACGACTCCGTGGTCACGTGGCCGGCATGACTAAACGCCAAAGGCGCACAGAACACTGTTACCTTCCCACCAAAGGTGGTCCCTATTTTTCTACTTGCATTTTTTTTACGTGCTTTCAAACTGCTAGGTTGGCAGAAACTGGGACAAGTAACGGGAGCTCATCTCATTACACTGCACTAGGGATTCGAACCATTGAACTGCTGACCTTTTGATTGACAAGCTCAGCATCTTAGCCACTGAACCACCATGTCTCTGCAAGAACAGATAGCTAGTTATAAAAAATTCTGCCTTTTTGCTACTTTACCTACAGCAGGGGTGTCAAACTTGATCCCATTGTGGACCATATCAGGGTTTTGTTTGCCCTTGGAGGGCTGGGGTGGGTGTGGCCTGATCATCATGACTGACTGACATGGCGTGGCCAAAGTGGACTGGGGCCAGGATGGCATGGGCCAGTCCCTCACCGGGATGGCCCCATGGGACAACTCTGGGCCTATAGCAGGCCACATCCGGCCCACGGGCTGCGCGTTTGACACATCTGACCTACATGGAAGTTAGGAGAGGAGGAGAGACAGAATACCCATCAGGAAAATATATATTCAACTACAATTAGCTAGGTTATTGCTGTGCCTTAATTCATGGTATTATAGCAGATACCCAGGCTATTTGCTATCAGTAGAGTGGCAGATACTCATTCTTATACCAATATTGATTTTCCAACACATACAATAATCTGTTGGATTGACTCCGCAGAGATAGCATATGGGGTTATGAAGCTGATAATGTAAGCTGATATTTGTTATGATGAATCAAAGCAAATTCCAGCCAGAAATCCACAAACAGGATACGGTAACATGTCCTTTAGTATATATATCAATGCATTTTTTTCCCTACCAATTTAAAATATCTTAATATTTACATTCAGTGATATTGTTTCACTCTACAGTTGTCATCTGAGCTATTTTTCTCATAAACTCTGTATAAATATTATTATTGTGAATATATTTCATCCATGTTCATATGCTGAGAAACTATTGTATTGCAACATAAAACCAATAAGAATTGCATTAGTACTGCAAAGGTTTAATTATATTAAATTGATAAGACTTGGGCAGCTAATCCTAACCCCCAAAATATATGTATTTTGGCTTCAAAGTTTTACAATAGCACTTATGTGAGTCAGAAATCTGTTTTGTAAATATTTTAGGGCAGATGTTATACCTAATAAATAGATGCAGAAGCCCTACCAATCTCTAACATATACGTAGAACCTCCTTAACAGTAACTTCTCTGGCCAATAACCTGAAAGAAGGCAAAAACCACTCTTTATTTCTTGCATCTGGCTTAAGAGGCCCACATATTGAATTTTAGTTGTGATCCCTGCAGTGTTGCCACAGGTTTTATAAAAGGATTTTTATTTTTTTGTTCAAGAATGTATTTGAGTATTTTGTGGCCTTTCACAAAACAGTTATTCACAGGACTTCATTATACTGTGTGTATACCTGATTTTGACTTATTTACCCAGGTCTATTATGTGCCATAATGAAGCATCTTCTTTCACTCCTCCCATAGGACCCTTCTTTTGATAATAGGATTAGAAGACGGCTGCTTCCTCTTTAAGGACTTGAAGATAGCATGCTCTATTATGGTAAGGTCAAAAAGTAAACATCGTGATAAAGAATTGGCAAATAAAAGAATTATTTTAAAGATTGCTGACAACTTTCAGACTTGATGAATTTAACCTTAAGAATCTGCTGCACATTTTCTTCCATTTTGTGTCACAGGAAAAATTGGTTAACGTGAAAAAAAAAAGACAAAACAACATTTGGAACAAACATGCAGAGGCGGACACATATTTTTGAACAGGCGTTACTGTTCAGACTTCAAGCCAATAGCAATTTGGAAAGCAAAGATTGGTTTTGGGGGAGTGGGGAGACCCATTATTTCTAAATTTCCTTTCTCTATTTCATGAATTACACTGATTGACAGAGTTTCTCCCTTCTTTAAGAGAAATTTTGCTCCTCTTTTGTCTCCTCCCTCCCTCTTATCCTTCCCTCCCTACTAGGCCCTCATCTTTACTACTTTATGCCTAATCGCTCCCATTCAGAGCTTCTTTTCTTTCCACCAATGGTTTTTTGCCCCCTCCCCCCTCAGGCTGTGCACAACTTCCTACAAATAAAACTTTCTAATATTGGAATCCTTCAAGCATATCTTGCACTGCAATAGGAATAACTAAAAACACTTCTCTTGTTTTCCTGAAAAAATCTGAGGACTTTTTCTAGTTTGAAATACTCTGTGTTGGTTTGGCTAACAGACTTCTGAGATGAAGAAAACTTGTGAAAACTTTTCAGGCACTTTCACCTTTATGAAACCTCACCATGTTAATTGCATTTTTATTTTTATTACACAAAGCATTAGAACAAATACAGTAATTGATTCAATCCTGAGTATGATATATTTGCCTATCTGGGTCTTTAATGTTATACAGTACACTCTTTCTCTTACACACACACACACACAAACACACACACTCTTACATGAATATTCAAGGCCCAATCTGGTGATTTACAATACCTCCAGGCACTATGATCTCTTTTACCCAGAAGTAGCTTATATTCATGAACATTTTCCTTTTTAAAAAAAAAAAAGGTATAAGGAGATATTATGTTGACCATTGAAGAGCATCTGGAGGTAGAAAAAAGTATTTTAGTTAATAGCTCAATACAAATTAATAGATCAATAAAAAATATACACATAATTATTAAGACAAATGAAATTACCCCTGCATAACTTTTCTGGATGCTTCCATAGAACATAAAGCCCACATTCTATGGGTATGAGGAAATCTCTATTATTTCTCTGGAAAGAGCATGTAGTACATGGAAAATTTCATGAAGAGTTAAAAGAGATTATTTTGAGAACACTCCCTGAAATCTCTCCTACTTTGGAACCTAGGGGTAAATACAGTCAAAGGGAATCATTGCTAAGTCACTGAAGGCTCATCATCAACACAACTACAAACAAAGGCTGGCAGCAGGTCTCCAAGATGACAACTGCTTTTAGAAGATGTCATGTTGCCAAATGCTGGGTTGGAAATTCCTGCTTGACAGAGCGGCAGATGATGTGTGTTCAGTGAGGAACGGAGATGAAACCTTACATAAGGAGCAAACTTATCTAGAGGACAAACATGTCATAGAAATGCACATCTCCAGAACTGTGGATCTATTCACTGACTCAAGTAATTATGTGTACAAACCTTTGCACACTTTTCTAGAATTCAGCCATTTATAACTTACTTTGTGTTTCATTAAAAATCTTGTACAATTGTGCATGTCAATTTGTGGAGGATATAATAGGATCACTAAGGAAATCACCAGGAAAAATATTCTCAAAACAATGTGAAGTGTTCTTTAAAAAAACAAGTATGAAAGAACATGGACTTTGTAATCTCAAAGGTGCTTTTCAAGACTTTCTGGTTTTTCTTCTTTCAAGATATTTCGCTTCTCATCCAAGAAGTTTCTTCAGCTCTGACTGGATACTGGGGAATGGAAGGAAGGCTTTGGGACAACCATGGGAAAAAGCACCTTTTTTGGGGAAAAAGCACCTTTGGGACAACCATGACCTGGGTGACTGAGAATGTCCAGAGAGATGTACTTTCTAATATTAGTTCTAAAATAGTATCTTGGAGCTTCTGTAAATAATTCCTTTTTTCAACAAATTAGAAAAGAAAATATGTTGGGACAAAGGTAAATATAGGAGATGGAATTTCAGTTAGTTTTGATCATAACCTGCTCTTCTAAAACTTGACACTTTTCATACGTTTTGGAAGAGATCTTTCAAGATTACTTGTATTCTAATCAAATAAAAAGATGTGGGGTAAAAAGATTGTAAGTATTAAACACAGTGCATCTCTATGCTATCAACTTATTCTGGTTATGGTTCAATTGTTTGTTTTTCTTTCATATTTAAAAAGAACAATTTGATTGGTCTAAATAATTTTAAAAATAATGGGTTGATACACAGCAAGGCATGCTTAGAATGAATCCAATGAAATCAATAGGAATAAAATGTCATAACTAATTGTCCCATTAGTTTCAGTTTAATTCTTTTAATCACAAATGAATTTGGAGCCAATCTATAAAAATGTAAATTTTAGAGATGTATATAAACTTGTCTATGAATAGAATTTTGAAGATTAATTTTTCATTAGAAAAAAGGAAGTGTGTTTTATGTACTTTCTATGTATAAGGGCAAACTTTCATGGAATATACCCCAGTACTAACTGAACTCAATTACAAGAAGAATCCAATTATTTATGGTGAGGAAAATTTAGCCATTTCTGTGTAAAGAAAGTATTCTTAATGGAGGAAAATATTTAAGAAAATAATTTTAAAATTGGCATGTATTCAGCCCAGCCAATATCACTTGGACGCATATGTTGAAATATATCTTTAAACATTATTTTAGATACAGTCTTTCAGATAAATAAACTACTGAAGAAATGTACAAATTTACTATTCTTAGTATTAAAGAAAGTCTGATAAATATGAAAGCTGATCTTTGTAGGCTGTGGTTTTCCTTATTACTGAAAAGTTTTGCATATTCTACTATATTCTGTAAACATTTTTTTTCAAAATTTGTCAACTTAGTTCGAATCATTTTAAACAAAATAAATAATAAAAGCTATATTGCTAGTTGACATCTCTCTCTCTCTCTCTCTCTCTCTCTCTCTCT
>JANHFM010006013.1:268158-284471 GCA_032468115.1 Grayia smithii | reverse complement strand
TTTTTTAAATGTGTGAGCCGCCCCGAGTCCTTCGGGAGAAGGGTGGCATATAAATGCAATAAAATAAATAAATAAATAAAATACTTGCGGATAAGCTAAGAATTTTTAGTGCCAAAGTATATCCCAAAAAATGTGTCCAGTTTATCCACAAACGGACTTCTCTGCATGTATGTACGATAGTTTTTTTCCCCTCAGCTTTTTACCTATGTATCTTTCTGTATAAACAGAACCTTGAATTTTTAACTAAAATACTTTGAAAAATCTGCCATCTATAGATAAGCTAATTAAATGAAATTAAAACATATGAAAACTAATGAGTCAGCTTATTGGGGGTAGCACATTTTTCACAGTATCTCTATTAAAAATTCAAAAGTTGGCTAATCCATGTGAATATATGCTTATATGTGAGTATAGTATGGTAAGCACTTTCAATTGGGATCATTAACAAGTCAACAACAGAAATGATAAAACACTGGTGAAAAATTCACTCACCCTCCAGTTTTTAAATTATGTTTTTGTGGAAATACTATTTTGGAAAGACATTGAGATTATAAACATTGCAAAGCACTATTAATGACAGATGGTAGCTATTATTACCTTTCAATGGCCAATTCTTTGTTGGAAATCTGCTGTATAGTGATGACAACCTTCTTCTCAAGGCCTTGTTTTAGTTTGAAATAAAATTTCTCTCTGTCTTTTGGTACTGGACTAAAGAAGAATAACATTCTATCAAAATCTGTTCAACAGCAAACTCTAATAAAAATTCTAATAAAAATAAGTTCGTCTACCTCATTAAAATCGAAGAACTTCAAAATTATCAGAACAAAGGCACAAAATAAAACGTTTTTACGTATTGTAGGCAGCTCACTATTAAAAAGACTATTCCAACATTGCCACTGGTTTCTAAAATCTTAAAAAGTTTGGGAATATATAATCTATATTCTAAACTATGATAAACTGATTTACTATCCATCAATCCTTCCATTCTGTTGTGAATAAGTGCATTATGAATTCCTTAGAGGACGGTATTAAGCAATCTGAACAAATAGGCAAGATTAATTTACTTTCACAAGTTTAAATTATTTAGGTTTTTTTCCCCTCCTTGTTGTCATCTTTTTCATTTACCTGAAATTTCCTTTACCATCATCTTCTTTGATCTCTAAAGAAACAGTGAACATGAATATATCACTGTCAGGACTTGAAACAATAGCATCCTTCACATTATCTGATGCCTGTTTGGAGGAACGTTTGAATGCTGTTGAAAAACTATACAAAATTCGGCTAACCTAAAAATAAACAGAGGATGAGAGAAAGGCATAAAAGATAATTTAGGGAGAATAGAGAAAGTTTAACAAAACCAATAATTTATAATGCAAAATCAAAATGTACAACACAGTATATATGTAATTTTAAAAGAAAAAACTAATTTACAAATTTTCAATTTGCTGTTCTTTAATAAGTCTTCTGATACTTGAACCCTTAAAAGAACAAAATGTATTTTATCAAATATAAGATGCCAAGGACATCAATAAACCATATCTATTTGTCAGCAAAAAAACTATTATCTTAAACATTCTTGAATAGTAATCTGAATTTAGGAAACATAGTAATTGCTGATAAATTTGCTAAGCACATTGGCTTGTGCTTAGTTGTAAGCCGCCCTGAGTCTCCGGAGAAGGGTGGGATACAAATGGGATTTTAAAAAAAAAGGTAATGCCAAAATTATCTTTTGTGACCCTCTTTTAAAGCAGCAAAATACTTACATAAGCATCCCAAAATTTGAAGAGTATTCACTTAGTCTGCACAGTGTTCTTCCCATAGCCGTTTTGGAGGGCCAATACAAAAAAATACCATATGAGCCGAGACTGTGCCCCTGCAGATAAGGGGTTATTGAAACTACAGCTCATATCCTATATATTGTATTTTCTATAAGGATTCACATTATAACACTTCACCTAATAAAATGTATGGGAAATACTGATCTCTTCTATGTACAACTGTTGAATCAAATCAATATTAACTAGTTTCTTTAAATGTACACAAATTTTGCTATACTGTATGCAAAATTAGGCAGACTCTAAATGCCCACCGATAATCCATCACTAATCATAATATATTATTTTGTCTGTTTTTATTTTTTATTTTTATTATTAATATTGTTTTTAATGCTTTTATCTGTAATGCTGGTCTGTGACCGTATAAAAATTGATCCATCCTGAAGAACCACTGGTTATTCATTCAAATCCTCAGTGAAAACAAACGATTCTTAAAATAAAATCAGGATTTTTAAAGTATTATTAAAGCTAAAGAGTTCAAGCAATGGAGCAATAGGTCTCTCTAGGCCAGACTGAGTTAATAAAGTGGGGCTCAACCGGAAGGAGGAGGAATATTTAAACAAATTTAACTCAGTCTCTGGCCAATCAGGAGTTATTACCCATTGCTTAGACTCTCGTAGCAGCGCACTGGAGAACAGCAAGTTTAACTTCCAAATGAAAAATTTTAATATCACATAGTTATTCAAATGATAAAACTCAGTTTTATTCTCAGTTTTTGAAAGACACTGAAGGAAAAATCAGCCACATTTGGATTATTTGCATTCCTTTAAAACATACCGGAAGACTATAGCCATAAAAAAAGGTGCATAGAAGTTAAGTAGTTGATTAAATTCTTGCCAGATAACATTGAAGAGTCACTTTACAGGACAAATGGTATCTACTTGGTAATACATTCAGAGCATGCCCTCCTTAGATGAAACACTGGCTGTGCACTTGAATGTGTTCACAGTTGGGCATCCAAGTCCCAAGAAATAACTTTGCTTGCCCAATGCTTTTTCCGAGGAAAATGGAAGATTTAAAGCAAGCTTCTGCTTTCATCTGCTGCCTAATGAGATGATAGATGGAACAGAGATACAAAAGGGAAGAGAGGAATAGAAGTGATTGGGTTCATGTGATGATTAAAGTTCTTTGTGGGAGGGGGTAGCACCATCTGCCTTACAGGAAGCCTTTCTGAAGATGCCATCTTTGGACCCAACAGTGTTGGATAACTTTCATCCAGTCTCTAATCTTCCCTTTATAGGGAAGGTTGTTAAGAAAGTACTTGGAGTTTAACTGTAGAGGACCTTGGATGAAGAGGATTATCAGACTGGGTTACGGTAGTAAGATGGCATTGGTTCTGTTTGTGGGTAATCTTTAGAGAATTTAAGACAGTAGTGGTACAAACAACTTGGTCTTCTTAGATCTTTCAGTAGCTTTTCAGACCATTAGGAAGCACTGTTTTATAGAAATTTTCCTCTTTCCCCTGTGGTCAGTTCTACTTAAAGTTAGGGGAGGGGGGTTGTCTAACTCTAGTCCCTTGCAATGTTAGTGCCTCAGGGGTTAGGTCTTTCACCACTTCTCTTTAACATCTGCATAAACACACTGTGTGAGGTCATTTGATAGTGTCAGATGCATTATCATCAGTACTCTGATGATACATAGTTATGCATTTCCATCCCTGGCCAGACAGGTGATATGGTTTCAATGCTGACCCAGTACCTGGAGGTTATGAGCGTCTGGATGGGAGAAACCAGAGATATGTAAATTAGTTTACATATTTGACAGTACTGAAAAGGAAGGAGAAAGTGGAGAAAGAAATATATAGTAATATAACAAAACAAATAATGATGCAGACAATGATATGCAGTCGGGCATCCTATCTCCCCCCGAGAATAGCACTCTTCTCCCAGTCCCTCTTTAGTTCACATTATTGTGTTGTGTGAGCAATCCTACCTAGTAGTTACAATAGGCATGTTTTGGAAAGCAAGCAGCAGTTTATCATCCAGAGAGAGATAAACAAGAACTACTTTCTGAATAGAACTCAAAGTAAAATCCTAGAAACTCTAGCAAAATAGAGTGAGTTTGGGGGTTTGGTCCTACTGAATCTGGTGATATATTTGACTCTCAACAAGGAAGCACTTCTCCAGACAAACTGAAGTGCAACTTAGGTCTTTTGGAGGTTGTTATGCCTGCTTAAGGAGGAGGTGATTGCTCGGCTGGGGGGGGACGACACATGTGCAGATATCCATCTCCTGTGTACATTCCTGGACCAGCAAGTCTTGCTCATGGTCACTCACAGTTGAATTACTATAATACAGTATATCTGAGGCTGCATTTGAAAACCACTTGAAAATTACAACTGGTCCAGAATGCAGCAGCACACACAATGTTGCCCCCCCCCGCCCCACATTTACCAGACTACATTGATGTTACATGAGCTGCACTGGCTCCCAGCTTCCTTCCAGGTGCAATTTATGATGTTAGCCATCATCTTTAAAGCCCTATATGGCTTTATGTCAACTAATTTATAATAACTTATTTACAGTATTGTCTAACTCTCAGGCATCTGCCCATAGCACCAGATCAGAAAGGATGGATGTGCTTGTTAAATCAATTCCCTCAAATGTTACAATCTAGTGGGGCATAGGAAGCATGCCTGGCAATGGTGACAGTGCCTTTTCTGTAGCAATGCCGGTTGTGTAGAACACCCTTTTCCTGGATTCTGGCATGCCCTCATCCTTTTAGTGTTCTTTTCCCCCAAGAGTTGGAACAGGACAAGACTGGAGTTCAAGGATTTTATTGGTGGATATATTGAAAAGCGTGGGTTGAGATCCTGGGTTTTGGTTTACTCTTCTTTAGTTTTTATTATGGTTGTGAACTGCCCAGATTTATATTACATAAGAGGGGCAGTCATGTAAGTGTTTTTTTTAAAGCTTTGCTCACACTCTTCAGAGAGATGCAACAATTTAGTGAATCAGACATTTCTCATCCATAACCTATTATTTCAACAGAGATTTCTGAAACAACAATACTTATGCTTTCTACTTACTGCCTCTTTAATTTCACAAGAGAAGACATGAATTTGAAACTCCTCAGTGCCAGAGTAACTCTCAGTAAACGCAAAGCAGTCACATTCCAAAGTCCCATTTTGCCCACGGACACAGAACAACACTTTGTAGATTGGGAAAGAAGCAATTTCTGTACTGTTGGACTGATCTATTATTCTAAATGAAATGAAGAAAATTGAAAAACCTTTGTAATTCTGTAAGAAATAATAATTTCTTTGCTATTTTTGATATCTGTATCCACTCTGGAAAATGTTTAAAGTGTCCACAAAAAGGTATATTGCAATTTAAATATTTAAATGTTGTTAAATTTCACAATACTGGAATACGTTATTTTCAGTACAAACAGTACAATATTATTGGCATACAATAATATGCTGTTATTCAGTTTTGTCACTTATATTCTAAATACATTTTAGTTCAATAGAGTTCACATTTATTATATGTAGAAATACTTAATAGTATCTGAATATTCACAATTTCATTACAACTGCTTTCTTTGACATGCATTTCAGCATTAAGTACATTTTCACAGTATACTTTTTAAACTTTTCCTTTTTTTCTTGTATGCTTCAATTAACTGTTAAAACTACAGGTAGTTTGGATACAAGTAAGGATAAAATTTGAAATATATAATTAAATAATTATAATCTGTGAAATCGCAAGACATCAACTATTATACTGTATGATAAATACTAGAGTATATAAACAACATAACCAAAATCTCCATTATTTTCCCTGAAAATGTTTTATGTATATTTGAAGGCAAGATATTAACTTTCACTATAATTGTTTTAGACTAGAGTATATATATTATATTATGCCTGATACCGGTAGAGACAGAGGTAGATATGAAGAAAAAGAATACAGAAAAGAAAGAAAAAGGGAAAAAATTTTGACACCATAGTTCCTCATGAGATTTATTAGGGAGATCATATAGAACCGTCCTCCAGCATATGCGCGATATTCTTGTTTAGTTGCTGGTAGTACACAAATAGAAAGAAACCTTTCACTAGATGAGGCCAAAAGCCCCATCTAATCCAGCACCGCATGTCGTATTCAGAGTTTATAAGCATGGCGAAAAAGAGAACTAGCTCTCCTGGTAGCAACTAATAATTTACATATATAATATACTCTATAATTGAATAGGTGAATTCACCTATTGTTGATAACCCTCTCCTTTGTAGTTTTGTCCAATTTTATCCAGTTTCAAATCCATCAAGTGATTTCACAGTAAAACAAATATCCATAGAAAGGTGGATATTTATCTATCCACACATATTATTTTCATATATCCTATCTTAAATTTCACTGTAGTTCTTAATCTAGTAAAAATGCAAAGAGTTCCTTGCTTAGATCATAAACTTTAAACCAAATCTGAAAAAAACTCTGTTCCAAAAAACACTCCACTTGAGCTTATAAAGCTGCTACAAGCACCAATACCCTTTCATGTTATGTCTAGACTGGAACTAAAGCACCTGCTTTCCTAATCAGCTATCTGCTATCAGCTATACAATGCATACATCCAAGCAACATTTGAGGAACTTGAAAGAAAGATGGGAATTAGATACAGGTGAAAGTTGAAAAATTAGAATATCATGCAAAAGTTCATTTATTTCAATAATGCAACTTAAAAGATGAAACTAATATATGAGATAGACTTATTACATGCAAAGCGAGGTAGTTCAAGCCTTGATTTGTCATAAAATCAAACTATCTCGCTTTGCATGTAATGAGTCTATCTCATATATTAGTTTTATCTTTTAAGTTGCATTACTGAAATAACTTTTGCATGATATTCTAATTTTTCAACTTTCACCTGTATGATCTTCAAAACACAAAACAATAGATTCTACTGAGCAACTTGAAACTGCTACAGGAGGAAGCAGGAATCCATTCCTGTCCTGTTCTTAAACTTATTTGAATATCTTGCTCAATAGATACTCAATAGAAACATCCAGCTCACCTAACAGAACCATCTGGAATATTTGGAACATAAAGAGTTACAGGAGATGGAGAATGATTTGAGTTTTTCAAAGTTGCCATGGCACACAAGGCCTCTGCTTCACTGCGGGGAGCAGAAACTTTCATACATCCGAGGTATAACAATTTGTTGAATAATACACTATCCTCTTCTGAAGGTACAGTGAAAGAATGAGATGCTTGCGATGAAGATTCTGAAACAAATACAATTTCATCAATTAGCCAATATTCATTACAAAGTGTCATTCATAATGACAGAATCATAACCACAACAATGTTCTTGGACCGGCTCTGAAATCTGTTGCAAGATTATAGATGATTATTGTTATATTAATATTCCTAAACTCCAAGTACATAACAACCATAAAAGAGTCTTATAACAAGACTATGACACCTCCACATTCATTTGCCCTTACGACCAACTGTAGGGATGCTGCAGCAGCAGCACCCACCTATCTTTCCTCCCACCCTCCCCCCAGTCTCTGCAAACATTTCCGTCCCTGAATGGCTCCCTGCTAGCTTTAGGCCTGATTCCCACCCCACCAAGCCCTACACACTCCTCCTCACTCACCTTTTGAAGAGCTCTGAAACTTTCCATAACATTGAAAGAAGTCACTTTGTGTTCAGCCACATGGCACAATATTGGAAACAGCTGTTATGTATCTAGGGGCCGAATTGCATTCTGGTAGCTATAAATATCGCTGTCACTTCTGGAATCGCATTATATGGTTATGCAATTAAGTCATCCATTCCAGCACTCTGGAAGGCCTCAGAGCCTCTCTCTCAAAAGGAGAGGAGGAAGAAGTTTGACCTGAGGGAATGGGAATCAAGCCTAAGGCTTGAGGGGACTCAGTGGCAGTTGGAAAAGGTGTGTGGGGAACCAAGGGGCAGGAATCAGAGCATGGGGTCTCTCCAGGAATGGGGAGCCTTGGAAAGACCCGGACAGGCTGGCCTAGGCCTATGCTAGTCTTCCAAGAATCTCCCCCATCCCTAGGCAGCCCATGCTCCATTAAGTGACCTATACATTCATTTAATTATTACACAGGAGAGAACAAAGATGGGGGAATCATCAAGTGAGATGCTTTATTAATGGCTGTCACAAAATGCAACCATAATGGGTAGGCCCCATTACAGTCATATCTCAAGAACTACCTGTAATTTTAAAGGTACTGACATCTGCAAATATGTTTCAAACAGCTTCCCTCAAATATTTTTCCTTCTTAAAACATGAAAATGAATGTTAAAATAAATAAATGCAAAATTCAGCAAAATACATAAATGTAAAATTCAGCAATCTTTATACAAATAAGAACATGCATTATGAATGTTTTTATCTTTCCTAAATTTCGCCTTCAGTATTTACACAATTTACAAAGTATTTCTGCTAATACAGGTAGTCCTCCACTTATGATCACAATTGAACCCAAAATTTATATTGTTAAGTGAGAAATTTGTTAAGTGATTTCTGCCCCATTTTAGACTTTTCTTAACAGCTTTGCTATGTAAATCACTGCAGTTGTTAAATTAGTTAACATGGTTGTTAAGTGAATCAGGTTTCCCTCATTGAATTTGCTTGTCAGAAGGTTGCAAAAAGTGATCACATGACCCTGGGACATTGCAACAGTAAATTGCCAAGGATCCGAATTCTATTCACGTGACCATAGGAATGCTGCAATGGTCATAAGTGTGAAAAATGGTTAAAGTCACTTTTTTCAGTGCTGTTGTAATTTTGAATGGTCACTAATGAACTGTACTGTACTAAGTACAGATGACTACC
Source organism: Grayia smithii (assembly GCA_032468115.1). NCBI lineage: Eukaryota > Metazoa > Chordata > Lepidosauria > Squamata > Grayiidae > Grayia > Grayia smithii. Next base: position 275,832 of record JANHFM010006013.1, on the reverse strand, counting down.
TGTACTTAGTCATCTTCAAATGGGATTGGCAGTACACAAATTTAATAAATAAACAGACAAACCTGTGGTGGGAGAATCAAGCGGAAGATGCATAGAGCTTTGGTTCATAGAATCCTCTTTAAAAGGATGTTGGCAACTGCCAGTCAAATCCACAAAATCAGGAATACTTTCTTGTGGGTCTTTGTCAAACTCTTTCAGTACCTTTTCCATGGTTTGTGTTATTTCTTGTTCTTGTTTTTTTTCTTGTTCAGGAAAAAATAGAGGAAAAATATTTATCAGTACAGTATTACAATTCCACAAGCAACAATATGTCTTAAACTTCAATAAATATCTTTATATCTTTTTCACATAATCAAGCTATTTCCAAATAATCAATTCCTGAAAACAGATACCTTATTTAATTCCATTCATATTTTAGTAGTTGATGACTATATATGTTTATTTCTCCATCAGTTTTTGATCTGAGGACAATGCAAAATCTTTTCACTATTTTTAAAAGAAACATTTTCATGAAACTGGAAATACCTCCAAGGAACTATTTTTAAATGAAAATTAAAAGTCCATTTTTATTTTACAAAATAATTAAGAAAAAAATATATGGAAAAAAGAATGGAAAAGAAGAGGCAAAAAAAGGACACACACATACATACCCATATACAGATAATATATAAAAAAGCGGCTTTTAATCTTCCTCTCAGCAGTTATACATACAATTCTAATCAGACCTTTCTCTAAGATTATATTGTAATTCCCTTTTCTATATAACCTGTTTTTTCTAGTCATCACACCAAAATCTGTCTGCAAAATGAAGTCCATTTCAAAATTCAAAATTCTAATTCTTTTTGCCATAAAAATCAAAACAGCAAAATTACTTCCAATTAGTTTTTATGTATGTATCTTTTTGTTACTAAAATCTTTTAGATCATAATCTTCTACAAGTTATAATTTTATAGTATCCAAAACTCCAATATTTGAAGAGAATGGACATTGGCTTACCTGAGTGTCCCTTCTCTTTACAGGAGGGGCCAACGGTCAGGAAAGGGTTAACCTCAGTTCTCCTAACCCTGGACTGAGTCTGCTCAACTGAAACTCCGCCCCTTCCTTCTGCCTCTTCAGCTTTTTTGACGAAGGAGATGTTGCAGACTGACTGGCTGAGCTGGAAGAACAAAAACACATTACAAGCCCCCCTGCAAGGACCGGGAAGAACACGGGAGGGACTGACCTTTGGCCCCTACTGTAAAGAGAAGGGACACTCAGGTAAGCCAATGTCCATTCTCAACAGGGGGGTCAACGGTCAGAAAAGGGACATGCCAAAGCCCTGACCTAACAGGTGGGACCCTCCCAGGCCTGATCCGTCTGGGCCGTGTGGACGCCCTGGAGTACCCTGCGGCCAAAAGCCGTGTCCGCTGACGCATAAACATCCAGCTTATAATGGCGGACAAACTGGGATGAGGAGGACCAGGCGGCCACCTGGCAAACCTCCTCCAAGGAGGCTTGGGTGGCCCAGGCAGCAGATGTGGCCGCTCTCCAAGTGGAGTGCGCCGTAATCCGAGGAGGAACGGGCAAGGCCAGGGAGCTTGTGCAATAGTAGCCCAAACCCACCTCTCCGGGGTAGGTGCAGACACCTTCAATCCCATGGTTGCCGGCTGGAAGGAGAAGAGACTCTCTGACCGCCGGAAGCTGGCCGTACGCTTGAGATAAATTCAAAGGGCCCAGCGCACATCTAGAGTGTGCCAGTCATGCTCCCGCCCCGGGAAGGGTTGGGGCAAAAATTTGGTAAAACCAATTCCTGCACCCGATGAAAGGGCGAATTAACCTTGGAATGAAGGTGGGATCAAGACGGAGGACGACCCGATCCAGGTGGAAGACACAAAGGTCACTCCTGGTGGACAGGGCCCCGAGCTCCAAAATGCGGTGGGCCGATGTGATGGCCACCAGGAAGGCCAACTTGTAGGAGGGAAAGCGAAGGCCGACCGACCACAGGGGCTCAAAGGGACCCCGAGTGAGGGCGGCAAGGACCTTAGGCAAGTCCCAGGTGGGAAACTGGTGCAGGTGGGGGGGCGGATGTTGGTGACCCCCTTGAGGAACTGTCGTATCAGGGGGTCGCAGGAGAGGGACTCTTTAGCCCCGCAAGACAGGATAGTTGCCAGAGCAGCTACTTGCCTGCGAAGTGTATTGGCAGACAATCCCTTGTCCATTCCGTCCTGAAGGAACTCCAGGACTCGTATAGGTGAGGCGGAAGCTGCGATGATGGATCTGGATGTGCACCAACGATGGAACGATGCCCACGTGGAATCGTAGATCCTGGTAGTAGACGGTCGCCGAGCCATTTGTAAGGTTGTCATGATCCTCGAAGGGATGCCCTTACCTCTCAGGATGTGCCGCTCAAGCGCCAGGCGGTCAGCTGGAGCCACCCGGGATCTGGGTGGACCAGAGACCCCTGACTGAGCGCTGCTGGATCCGGAGGCAGCCACCACGGAGGGGATACTGAGAGGGCCTGCAGGTCGGCAAACCAGGAACATCGAGGCCAGTGGGGGGCGATGAGGATGAATTCCGCCCTCTCATCCAGAATCTTCCGGATCACCTGGGCCATCAGTGGAAGCGGGAGAAAGGCGTACAGCAATTCCGCTGGCCAGGCGCAAAGAAGAGCATCCACTCCCTTGGCTTCCGGGTCCGGATACCTGGCGTACAACTGGCAGATCTGCCGGTTGGTCTGGGTGGCGAACAGATCGATCGCAGGCTGGCCAAAGCAGTCTGTGATCCGCTGGAACAGGTCCGAGTGCAGGCACCACTCTCTGTGGTCCACCGTGGCCCAGCTGAGCCAGTCTGCCTGCACGTTCGCCACCCCTGCGATGTGAGAGGCCCGAAGTGACCTCAGGGGTCTCTCTGCCCAGCGGCCCAACAACTCTGCCTCCTCCATGAAGGAGCAAGAGTGAGTCCCGCCAAGGCAGTTCACATGGGCATTTGCGGCCACGTTGTCGGTCCTTACCAAGACATGCTGGTCCAGAATCTCGAGCTGGAAGATCCTGAGGGCTAGATGGATGGCCCTGAGTTCCAACCAATTGATCCCATGGGCGAGGTCCTGTTGGGTCCATGTGCCCTGAGCTAACCCTGTCCCCAGGATTGCTCCCCAGCCCCGAAGGCTTGCATCTGTAGTCGCTATCTGAAGGTGAGGGATCTTGAACTCCCTGTCCTTGGATAGGGAGGGGGAGAGCCACCAGCGGAGGGACCAACGAACCTTGGGAGGGAGGGGGATCCTGCACCCCGAGGTGCTCGTTCAAGACCGCTGGTGCAGAAGGACCCACTACAGGGGCCTGCAGTGGAGTTGTGCCCAAGGCACAATGCCTATGCATGACACTATCTTGCCGAGGAGCTGGGAGAGCAGCTTCAAGGGGCATAATCCCTTGGAGCTGACCTGCCCGACCAGGGACCGCAAGCTGGTCAGGCGCTCCTGGGAAAGATAGACCTTCATCTGACGGGAGTCTATTACCGCCCCCAGATGTTGGATGCGAGTCACCGGAATTAACTGGCTCTTTGCCCTGTTGATTGAAAAACCATGGCTATCCAGAACCCGAAGGGTGGTCTGCAGGTCCTGGTGCGCTAGCCTCTGGGTACGGGACAGAATAAGATCGTCCAGGTAAACCTGGACCCTTACCGGGACCGACCGCAGATGGGTCGCCAGCGCCGCCATCAATTTGGTGAACACTCAGGGAGCCGAGGCCAGACCAAATGGAAGAGCGCAGTATTGATAATGGTGAGTCGCATGGCAGAAGCGCAGGAACTTTCTGTATGACGGGTGAATGGGGACATGCAAGTATGCCTCCGTCAAGTCAATTGACGAGAGGTAGTCCCCTCCCGAATCCCCTCCAGGATGGAGTGGAGGGACTGCATCTTGAACCGGCGGTAAGGGATCCACCGGTTCAAGGACTGAAGGTCCAGAATGGCCCTCCAGCCCCCCGACGATTTCTAAACCACAAACAGGCGTAAAATCCCTGTTCGTGTTGCTCCTGAGGTACAGGTTCTATAGCTCGAATTTGAAGCAGGTGTTTTATGGCCAAAATGAGGAGCTTCCTCGACCGGTCCCTTGAAGGGGGGCACCGGAGAAATCGGGTTGGGGGGTGGAGAGAAACTCTAGGGAGAGGCCGAAACAGACTGTCTCCCTCACCTAAGCATCTGTTGAGGTAGCCTCCCACTGGCTGGCAAACAAGGCCAGGCGGCCCCCGATGGGAGGCTTGGACATGCAGTCAGCTGGGGCGCCAGAAGAAACCCCTGCTAGAGGGATTGGCCTGTCTGTCCTGGGGCCTGTTTTGCCGGGAAGGAAAGAAGCGGGGGGCCCGCATCCCAGAGTAAGAGGCCTCCTGTCCCCAAAAGGGCCGACCATGAAATGGGCGGTTGTCGGACCTACGTGATAGGGAAGGTAAATACTTGCATTTGTCCTTTGACTCTGCCAGCCAGGGCTCCAGAGGCGTTCCAAAGAGAGATTTACCCTCATAAGGGGAGGATGCTAGGCGCCACTTACTCTTAGTGTCTGCCTGCCACTGGCGGAGCCAGAGGAGGAGGCGCGATGTGATGGTGGAGCCGATGGCCTTCGCAGAAAATCAAGAGGCGTTCAGTGTGGCGTCCGCTGTGTATTCAAGAGCGGCAGCCATCTTATTGAGATCCTGGTGGGATTGCACATCAGAAGCCGAAAGGCACTCTTGTAGTTGTCGAAGCCATATCAGGCATGCCCTGGAGAAAAAGGAGGCCGAGGAAGAAGCTTTAATGGCCCAAGATGCCGCCTGGTGAGAGCGATTGAGGGAATGCTCCAACCGCTTATCCTCCGGACGGAGGCAGTCCTCAGGAGGTCCTGTAGGGATAGAGGTGGATGAAAGACCCAAGATAGGAGGGTCAACAGCTGGCACCTGGAAGAAGGCAGAAAAGTCAGGCTCCACGTTATAAATCCGGTGATCAATGGCTGAAGGATTGGGGCCGGATACAGGGGCAGACCACTGCCGATTGACCACGTCCTTAAACATTTTAGGGGCAGGAACTTCCTCCGCCACCATACTAGGTTCTTCAAAGAGGGATGAAGAGGTGGTTGGGGCCCCCTCAGATGTAGGTTTCGCTAACCCCAGCCTAGTGGTCATTTTTGCTTTATGCAAGAGGGAGCGGAACATGTGGGGCTTAAAGAGACCTACAAATACAGGCTGGTCAAGTGACAAGTCCTCATCCTCTGCCATGTCTTGCTCACGTTCCCCTTCTACGTCCCCAGCCAGGGAATCCTGGCCATGAGTAGGTGCAGCATAGTCTCGTACAGGGGATAGGGATAGTACAGATGACCGATGACCCCCTTGAGATCCAGACAAGTCAGAGACCCAGGAAGCTGTTCTGCACTGCATCTCAGCCGAAATGCCCCGCGCAATAGCTTCCTGGATCATGGAAGCCAGGTCCTGGGGAAGTTGGGGTGCTGAGGCTTGGGTCTGGGTAGACACAGGTTGAGGCTGAGAGGGCAAGGAGGAAGTCTGGGGAGAAGGTTCCTGTACTGGAGCAGGAACATCTGGCTCAGGGACAACCCCAGCGGGTTGGGGGGTGAGAATTGGGGCCTGAGGATCTGATGGAGAAGGGAGAGGCCCAAATAGCAGAGTTGCTACCCCTTCCTGTTTAGATGAAGCAGAGGTGTCCCTATCTGGGGACCAGGCCTGGGTGGGATCAGGAACAGGTATAGCTGGAGTGCCTGGGCTTGGCAGGGGTGAAACCTTTGTCGGAGTGGAGGAGGCCGGAATAGATTTGGAAGCAACTTTTATGGCCTTCTGAATGGCCTTCTCCATGGCCCTGTGCCTTCTTAAATCCCCCTTCTGTGCTGCCTTAGAGGGAGCCCTTGGGGCAACATAACGAGGTTTCTTAGATGCATGGTCAGTGGAGGGACCCGAAGAAGGATCCTCTCCAGAAGAGGAAGGCAAATCCCGTTTGGAAGAATCCCGGGTTGGAAGGGCGTCTGCCATCTTGGATCCACCCAAGGAGGGTTTGACAGGCCTCTAATGAGCCTCGTGGCACACCCAAAATGGCCACCGAACTGCAGCGCAATGAGGCGAGTCCCTAGGGACAATCAATGGAGAGTCTCAGGTGAAACGAAGGGAGCCACCAGTCAATGCCAACCCCCCGCACCAGGCTGGAAGGGTCTTACCACCGTCTGCAAGGAGAGGGGAAGGGCACCGGCCGCTCAGGACCGATCTGTGCTTCACAGCTGATATTTGGCTCGTAAAAGAGCCGCCGCCGCCGCGAGCCCTGCTGAGGCTCCACTTTGAATTCGAAGCATTGCAGAGGAGAAAAACTCCTGCGCAGCGATCCTTTTGAATGAAGAAGTCGGGCGTGTGGGGTGAACCTGCCAGGGACGCCCAGTGACTTGCTGCTGGCACTTAAAGTGACCAGCGGTCTTTAGCGCACTCCATCCAGAGCTTGCTGCGCTGTGGAAGGCTTTCCGGGTGACAATTAAAAGTGTGGCAATCCTCCACACAAAGCGGGCATCAGCGGTGTCAGGCGTGAGCCGTTCACGCTGGAGGGGCTCAGCCAGAAGACTGGGAGCCCACCTAATATCTGGCAAGGCTGCTTCAGCTGGACTAGGAATCCTCCCTCCAGCTGGAATTAAGCCAGAAATCTGTTTAAATTAAGTTTAAACATGGAGCTCAGCCGAAATAAGTCCAACTAGGTCGACTGAGTCTAAAGAGCTGAAGAGGCAGAAGAAAGGGAAGGAGTTTCATTTGAGCAGACTCAGTCCAGGGTTAGAGAACTGAGGTTAACCCTTTCCTGACCATTGGCCCCCGTTAAGGAGAAATGGAAAAATCAATACATCATACTTTATGAAATACAGAGATTTAACAAGTTCAGAAAACATCTACAATCTGCCTCTCATATGTGATACTGACAATGGTGTATTATTCTACATATTGCTACATGCTACAGAATGAATGTAAAGCCTGGGAACAAAATTAGAAAGTTTGCATATCATTTGGTGACCTCACAATTTAGTAAATATAACACTTTAGGACTCTCTTTTTATTTACAATTTTAAATATATAGTTCTTTCAAGCAGCAGCTTTAAAATTCAAACAAGCATTAATAGCTATCTGATTTATTAATAGTGATGTATTAAAAATTCAACTACTTTACTATATTACGAATTACAAAATAGTCTATTAAATCACTCCAAGCTACAAAATCTTTATAAAAATGTTTTAAACAAATACACACTACGGTACATTTACAGTATAACAAATTTACTGATTATGTGGCATGTTCTTCAACCAAACAAGCAGTTAAAGAGCATTAACTGTATAAATATACTTGGGAGTGAATATTAAATGTTGTTCTCCTTATAAAGCAATGAAAATGTAAAAATAACTGTTATACATTTAGATTAAAATAGCAGATGCTTAATGCTTCTTTTAATTGACCTAGATACAATGCAAGATATGAAGTTATTGTTTAAGTCCTTCTTAACATCCAGAGAGGTTAAAAAAGCATCTATCTATCTATCTATCTATCTATCTATCTATCTATCTATCTATTCAATTGCTTATTTCTTCCCTATGACTATCATTAAGTGTTGTACCCTATGACGCATGCCGAATGTATCTTTTCTTTTATGTACACCGAGAGAGTATGCACCAAGACAAATTCCTTGTGTGTCCAATCACA
>JANHFM010006013.1:255671-268058 GCA_032468115.1 Grayia smithii | reverse complement strand
ATTAAAAAACTAATCTTTATTTCATGATGGAATAACCTTTGGATGGTAATATATTTTCCTCAAAAAGCATTTTATTTAAAAAAATCCGATTTAAATAAAAAAAATCTGATTTAAATAAAAAAAATCTGATTTTTTTTATTTTTTAAAAAAAATCATTGATTTTTATCCACCCTGGTAACAAGTAAATTTATAACCAAATGGCTGAAGCAAAATTTCATTTTTTTGGAATGTTCTGACCTTAGCTCAAGTAAAATGTTGTGGCAAAACCGAAATAAGTAATTCATACAAGACAGCTCAAAAATATCTTAAAGAGGAATGCATTAAAATCCTTGCAAACTAATGTGCAGGATCGATCAACAAATTCAGGAAACATTCAATTGAATTTATTGCTGCTGAAACAAGTACCAGCAGCTACCAAAGCTAAAGCCTTGAGGAATTCCATCAGATGGTGATCACTGGCTCAATATCTTCAATAAAGACATGACATGGTATATTGTTTTGTGTGTGGTTTGCTCAATGTCTTTACCTCTTATAGGATTAAGATTAAAGTCAGATTATGGACAGTTCTAAAGGTATTAATAAACTTTTTTTACTACTGTATATTGATAATCTTTTACAGATAGTCCTCAACGTAGATGCATAATTTGGACCAGTATTTCTCTTTCTAAGCAAGGGGTTGTTAAGTGAATCACACCTGATTTTAAAACTATCATTTGCTATCATTTTAATACTATATTGAAAAATATTTTCACTATTCTATTTTTTTCTAATGCAATTTATTTATGTTAGCTCACATATGGGAACCAAGACTTGCAAAAGGATATGTCATTTTTTAATTAGTTCCTAAAGACTACAAGACCATAATTTATGTGCTTAATAGACAAGCCAAGAACCAAAGAAAGTGAAGAACATCACAGAATCACAACTAGCTGACTTCTCTTTCTGATCTCTCTTACTTCATTCCCCATTTATTATTCTCCTGAGAGCAGTCAGGGTCCAAAGAGAGATCTCACTTTTAAATTCACAATTCCTAATTCTATTCTTAGACCAAATGGTTTTAGCTCCAAGGTACCTAACAATGTTTCAGCAGACCGCTCACTCACTATCACCTTGAGCACAAGTTAGTCAGCCAGTTAGAATCAAAAAACTGCTGAACTGGAAAATGGCTGCAACACTTGTATTTCCCCCTAAGCTATGAATACAAATTATTTCTAATTGCTGTACTTAACTGGCAGGGCAGAAATTTAATACAAATTGCTATCATCCAAAAAGACACCAGAAGAGAGGCTCAAATAAATATAGAAAACACCTGTTAGAGAAGTGTTCCAATGAGGAGGTAGATATCTGTGTGTTCATGTGGGTGGTGCACACAATTGCACATCTTCAAGTCAGTACTGACTCCTGCAACTGCTTGAATAAATCTCTGAAGTTTTCCTCTACAGTTTTCAGAAGTCATGCCATGATTTTCTTCCATAAGTATCCCAAGATTACACAGTTGGTTTGGGAACTAGATGGGACTAGAACTCATAGTTCCCCAGTTACTAGGAACCTTGGTGCCTTAACTGGTTATACCAAATTAGCTCTCAAATGCCATTATTATGCATTATGCATTCACAATGATTGACTATACAATGGCACAAAACCTTGCAAATTAAATAGAATGTTTTTGGAAAAAGATACAAACATGCCATTTTAAAATACAGTATTTATTTTTCCAATTACTATTATTATTGAAATAATAAAATCTTATCTTGTGGGAAATTGAGACAAGTCTGATAAAGTCTTTTAATAATTTGACAATACTTTATTGATAACTGATTTTTCATTAGCAGATTCTTAATTATATATAGTCAAGGATATGACAGTTTGTTAAAATTGTATTTGAGTTGATTTATCTCTGTTAGTTGGATTTTCTTCTGTAATGGAGGAGGAAAACACTTGTTGCACCAGCTGAAGCTTCTAGCTGGTCAATAGGGGGACCCCAACATAGAATGCATTGTAATAATCATGAGGTAACAAATGCACGGGCAATGCAGTAAAGCTTTATGATCCAGAGAAAGGCCACAGTTGGTAATATAATGTGCAATGTGCGGAAGACCGGGAGTTCTAGTCCCACCTTAATAATGAAAGCCAGCTGGGTGACTTTGGGCCAGTCACACTCTCTCAGTTCAATCCATCTCACAAGGTTGTTTGTGGGGAGAATAGGAGGAAGAAAGTGTGTTGGATGTTCAATGCATTGAGTTATTTGTAAGAAAAATAAAGGCAGGATGGGATACAAATAAATAAAATGTTATCTGGTGCTTTGTTTTGTTTTGTTTTGAAGCAATCTCAGCCAACACTATCTGGGTGTATTCTAACCCTTCTGGTAATTGTTAGCCTTAGTAGTGATTAAAGGTTGAGTCTCTGCAGCTCAAGTTTTATATTTTTCTTTCTTTCCTCAGCCAAGATTGAATCCCATACATTTCTACCTCATGTTTATGGATTTCAATCACAGGAGGCAATAAGTGCCCTATCATTTTAAAGATAGGCACACATTTTTCTTTCCTTGATTTTTAATTTATCATACCAAACAGTCAAAGTAACAGCACAACTTTCACTGTTTCCTGGCTCTCTTGATTACTTTCCAGAGCTTCCCTCATGAGTTGACTGTTTTTTTAAAGACAAGGATGTTGCTGCATCTTCTTCCAAGTAATTTGGAAAATTTCTCACATATCACAAAATATGGTGAGACTCCATTCTGCCACCACCACCATTCCCACCATCATGCTCGACTATCTCAGACTCCCATGACACTGTAGGGTGGGAAGGGAGATCACTCCGCTCAAAATTGAGCTACTGGCATCTAGGGACTTAGCTTCATCCCAACTTTCTATACTTCCTCATCAGTGGTCTTCCCCCCCCATCCCATGGCATTGCTCCTGAATCTTTTTCGAAACACCAAATATCACTAGGGCATGTGGGAGAGAATCATCTTATAAAAACATGGTATGTGCCATCATACTAATAACAAAAATAGATGCAAACTGCTGCATTCTCTACTACCTCAGACAGGTATCTTTGCTTTTGAAAGAGTAGAAAAATGAAATCAATAGAATTTCAAATGAAAGTGTAACTTCATATGGTAACAATATTAAAAGCTCGATACATATTTAGATATTAAATTTTAGAACATTGCCAGTGTTGTCTCAAACATGAAAAGTAAAGCATATTAATTATGCAAATTTAATTATCCTAATTAAATAAGCATATTTTAAAAGCCAGCCTAGATTCCTGCTGACTATATAGGCTAATCCCATCAACCTGATGTCTCCATTAATAAGTTATAGTCAAGAGTTGTGCAAAATGTTGTACTTAAAATTATTCCTGTACAGATATTTGGAAGATTGTAAAGAACATCTAGTGTTTCAAATATTCTGAATGTTCAGAATTTGGAACGCCTATAGCTTCCTAAATACTTGAAGCAACATGCTTTATATTTGAAATAGTGGTTTCACAGGCAGAACAACCAAAATACTTAGCATCCCATACTTGAAGATTTTTTCAAGAACATTCCATTAGCCTCTGATCTTAGCCATTCAATATATCTCTTTTTTTTCTATTTCAACTTCATTAAGCACTGTACTTAGGTTTTCTAAATCATCATCCATGCATATCAAATAAATAGAATATGTAACTTTGTATTTGCTGATCACTATCTCAAGGGCCTCTCAGCCACTGGGCCCAGAACTGACTGACTGGCTCTTCTTGCAGTCTACAATACTATTAGGGATCAACTTTGAATTTATAATTTCATTATGGGCTATTTTTTCACTCTCTAATTGTTCATCTGTCATACATTACTGCTAGGAAGCCCATTAACAATACAATGTCCTTCCTTGATATTGCACTTAGCACCTCTTGCAATTTGCTAAATGATTTATCAATGTCTTATGGTAAACAGTGATGTTCACTTTATATTCACTAGCTGTAATGGCATGATCTTGTTTTTAATTGAGATTTAACAATTATTTCTATTTCTTTCTGTGATCTCAGGCACATAAAGTAAACTGTGCAATTATCTGGACTGAAATGTTCCATTACACCCTAAGCTCATCTATTCCTAAAATATGCAATTTCTTTTTTTTAACTTTCCATTCCATTCACATCATCTTCGATCCGTCATATTTTCATACCTCGTGTTCCAACTGAGTCTGTCCTTGTGAATCAGAGGCTCCCAAACTGGTCTCTCTGTTCATGTGTGCAAAGACATTCTATCAAACTTCAGCTGGCAAGACAGGATGAGAGAAACACCTGGAAACTTATTTTTACTGTAGAAAATTGTAAGCCATAATGAAAGAATGCTAGCAAATAGTTTCAACCACAAATCCTATTTATAGACAGAATTTAAACCCTTCAATGTCTTTTCTTGTGCCTTTCCTACATAATGAACAATTTTAGAGAAAATGAAGACTCTTTCTGCAAGATGAACAAAATGTAAGTTTCCAGATCAGTCTGTTTCTTCAGATGTTAAGGATAAAATAATGGCTGCTAATTGGACAGTTTTAGCTCCATTTTTCAACTCTAGGCCCACTACCCTACCCTTCTACAATCTTAATTCCTACTCCTACACCTTTTATTTCCATCATACACACTCTTCAATTCCTTCCCTCTCTTAGTTCTATACCTCAAATAAAGTATATAGGAGAAATAATAGTATATTTGAAAAGCTCATATAGTAATTTCTATACAGTATAGCAAAGAGGGACAATTTTATGCATGTTTTTCAGACATAAATATTATATTCTGAAGTAGAAATTCACATAAATGTACTATTTTTCAGTATCATTAAATATTAGAATCATAGGAAAATAATAATCACATAAAAATTTAAAGCTAATAAAAAATGAAAAGCTGTAAGAATTTTTTCTTCCTAAGAAGCAGGGAAAATAGTTCAGGAAAAATAATGTTAATTTTGCAATAGTTGAAGGTTGCTTTATCTGACTCTAGTCTATGTATGTTTACTCAGAATGTGTTTAGCTTAAAAGGTATAACACTCAGCAAAATGTATACAAGATTTAGACAATCACTTATGCCTTAATCTTTGAATTTCAATTTTCAGATCTTGATATTTGTGATCTTCTCCACTTTATTTTCTATTCTACTGTCCTTATATATATTATAATTATATTATTATAATTATATAATATAATATATTATTATAATAATATTATTATATTATATATTATAATTATATTATAATTATAATATTATATTGTCACATAATTATCAATACTTTCTTCTTTTCAACCATAGTTACACCTGGTGCGTTATGAGCCAATACTTTATCAGTCTATATTCAGAAATACCACAATATTTTAAGCTGCTCATTGTCAGCTACTTTTCCAACTCTATATTCCACCATTTTTTTACATTATTATTATGTGATATTTTTACAGATGTCCCAGTGAATCATTTTGGTGACTGTATTATGTCATTATTTATATAATCAGTCTGCTATCTTCTTGCACAAGTTGAGTATACAAAACTATTTATTCTGCTTCTTCTTATATCCTACCTTTCTATATATAATTTAAGGCGGTGAACATATCTAATATGTTACAATAATTACAAGGACTTCCTTCCAAAACATAAAATGTAGAGCATTAAGATATTTCCTCTATGCTAAAATATCTCTAATATATAGACTCTCAACGATGCAGAAGTGTTTGGTTTAAAAAAATATTTAAAATCAATTCAGGTATTTTTATTTTCCCACTGAAACTGATCTGTTTTGATAATCTTGTTGTGAATTATTAGAGAATTAGAAATCGCTGAAGTAACAATGAAATGTTTTTGAAGTACGTTTTTAGGTCTTATGCAATATTTTAAAAAATATAAATGAGGGGAGTGATTGCTATTACAAATTACAAAGGTTACTCTAAAAAATAGGCTGCTACAGATTACAAACATCACAGTACACACTGGACTTTAAACTATTGCAGGACATGCCATGTCTTATTTTTGATCCACGTCACCAGTAATAAATTATTATATATTATGAACTACAAACCTACCTTATTATTTTAAACCTTATTTATAAATGTTGGTAGTGGTACATTTGTTTAAAGTTAAGTTATTAAAAATTAACTTCAAACACTGAAAGCATGCCCCACAACCTCAGTATGTACCAAATGAAGTTGAACACTTTTGGCAGAAAATTGAAATGTACATATATGAATTAACATTTGAGCTAGTCAATTCAATGCTACCTATCCTCATATGGTTCTTCAAGGTCTTACATGGAGTATTTTGAGTCCTATGACTAGAAATCATTTACTAGAAATATCAAGGAAAAAGCATGAATCTTCCATTTGAAGCATACCTTCTAATGTTCAACTAACACATTCAATTAAGGCTTTATTAGCATTTAACAACTCTTCCATTGCATTCCAATGCAAGATACTTTATTTATAGTGGGAAAACTGCTCCAGATTTTCCAATTCATAACACACACAGATTTGCACCACAATATAAATCCTATTTCTTTTCAACAGTTCAACAAAACTTTTAAATATAGCCTTCTATAACCTGGCAGCTCTAAATGTGTTGGGAATGTAACTCCCCAAAATCCTAGTTAGACCAGAAAACTTTCCTCAATAAATGTTCTTCAGAACCAACTTATCAGGGCTATAGGTTCCTATTAAATTATTAGATTTTTGTATTTACACATACACACACAAAACTTAAGGCAATGAATGTACTTAGCACTGTTGTGTAGTTTCTCCACCACAATCATGTGAGGTGGATTGGGCTGGCTCAGAGTCACTGGGCTGGCTTTCACGCCTAAGGGAAGTCTAGTATTTGATCTCCTGGTTTCTAGGTCACTCCCTTAACCACTACACCCAAACTGGGATTTCTTCACCATAAGTATCTACAGTATGAATACTACTCTAGATTCATTTTCAGAATGCCTGCTTCAAATATATTAGGAATATTTTCATGCCATTTATATTTTATCACAATAAGAGACTATTGCTGAGTTCACATATATGTTGGCTAATTATGGTTTATTGCATTGTGGAAACTCAATTAGGTTAATTTGATAAATCAATGTGTAGCCTTTGAAATGAGTCTTCATAAAAATCTTGACCAATTCTAAAGCCTGTTAATAAGATTTGCCTTTAAATGCAATTATACAAATATGGGTGACAACTGTTGATTAATGTTTTAAAATATATGAATTCACAGAACTAAGTCCACTCTGAAATACTGGCCAAGTCCTACTATTGGAGTCTGACTTTCTTATCATAATTTCAAGGCTAACAGTATGTAAATTTCAGTCAAAGCAAAATTAACTAGTCTTACTACTGCATTTAGATCCAGTTTATACTTGTTTATGTTCACTTCTCTGTTGTAAATGAAGTTTCACACAGTTCAACTAAGTATACCCAAGATTTGTTAGAACTGTATTAAACTTCCATCTTTGGATCCTCATAATGAATTGCAATATAATATCTAAAGAAAATCGATTTATTTCTCTACCCCAACCACGTATTTAAAAAAACAACACTGCTTTTTGCATGGGGAAAAAGGCCTGAACTACATCCTTCCTCTCATCACGCATTTCCTATATCTCACTAGAGCACCGTTCAACTTCACCTTAAGAACGCAGCAATTCTGCCCCCTTCTCACGGATCCCATCCACCGCGTTCTGGAGCGGACTCGCTAAGCCCCAAGAAAAGACGAGCATCACCGGCAGCCACGCTCCATCCTAGCCAAGTTCTTTCTTTCTGAAAAGATACGTGACGAGCTTAAAGCAGCTCCAAAAGTTCATTTCGGCAGCCGACGCACTCTGAGCTTCCTAAAGTCACCACCCTTCAGCTTGTTCGGACAGCAATTACAAGGCCAAAGTGATTTTGGGACTGGGCTCCTCTGCGGCTGGACCTCTTCCTCGGAGGCAGACGTCAACTCTCCACGAAGTGTACCGATTTATTTTCACCCCGCGCCTGTCCGGTGACCCCCCCCCCCCCCAAAATAAGATCTGGAGCTGAGAGGAGAGGAAATCTAAATTCCGGACCTGGAGCCAGAATAAACTAAAGGCAATTGGATTCAGCCGCCCCAAAGACGTGAAAGCTCGCCAGCTGAGGTCTACTCACTCATCACGCTCCTTTTCTCCTTTTTCTCTTTAGCACATCACCTCCACTTCGCACACCGGGCAAGACAGCGCCCCCGGCGGGAGAGGGAGTCTCGCCTCCGTCGCCCCTCACCCAGAGCTCGCTCCCTCGGGAGAGTGTCGCTGCTGCTGCTACTGTCGTCGTGGAGGCGCGCCTCTTCCGTTCCTCTCTCCCGGCTGAAGGCGGCGGTGACGAGGGCGATTCCGTGGAGGGGGCGGAGGCGAACTGAACTGCGGAGCAAAGCCGGCAGCAGGAACCGCCCCAGCCTACATCACGGCAACTGCGCAGGCGGCTCAGGGCCGGTGCAAGGCGCGCTCGACTATCCTGGGATGACTGACAGGGTGGAATTCCGCAACGGAGGGTGGAACGGGAGCAGTTGGGACGACCTGCAGAATCGAGCCCCGAAAGTTAACCAAGGAACGGCATCGCGGCTCCATGCTCCTTCCACATTATCCTTCCTTCCGCCTTCCCTGCTCCGAGATACGGCTCGATTTGTTAAGTTTCTGCCTCGTTGCCGTATCGTCCCCGGAGCTAAATTTCAGAATACAATATTGCTTTTAGCTTTCATTCCTTCAAACATTCAGCATCTTCAAGCTGACTGAAGTAAACCAGTTGAA
Source organism: Grayia smithii (assembly GCA_032468115.1). Lineage (NCBI taxonomy): Eukaryota > Metazoa > Chordata > Lepidosauria > Squamata > Grayiidae > Grayia > Grayia smithii. Next base: position 259,288 of record JANHFM010006013.1, on the reverse strand, counting down.
GGAATGATTAGCATTCTCACTAATCTGGAGTCTAAATTCAAGAGGGTGTAATTCGCTTTATCAAGAATTAAGAAAAATATTTTAATTATCAGAACCAAGGAACAAACACTATTTTGCATTTGCCACCAGCCAAGATCCAGGACCATATTTTTATGTATTTGTTAAGGTATTAGATTTGTAAGACTGCCTAATTGTCATGTGACTCAAAGGGGCAAAAATTTAAATCTGAAAATTTTAATCTCTTACAACTGGTACATGGGTTGATGAATGGTGCAATTTTTAAGGATTTTTTTCACTCAGCCAAAAATAATCTCTTTTGATATAGCCTTACTACTGTATTTAATAGCCTTATTATGAAACAGAAACATGGTCATAGTAGTCAAAATTAATTTTCTTTAAAATCACCTAAAAATAGCCAGTTGTGTAACTTAATGTGTCCTTTGATAAGTTTTCAGGCCCCAGGATGTCTTCCTTTCTCTAGCAGCAACTTTTTTTTCAGTACATTGTAAAAACAACAAATTCAGTCTTCCTATGCAGTATCCATCATCTTGAGTTTTGTACCAAAGCATTATTACATTTGTATCTCAAGAGAAATTGTGAACAATTTCCTTATGTACCTATAAAGCTGTATCATCTGGTGAAGCAACTGAATAGTCCAAAGCCTTAATGTGTATATGTTATGGTCTAAGACAGGTATGGCAAACCTTTTTGCCATTGCATGCCAGGAGCGGGGGGGGGGGAATCGCATTTGTGCGACACACCCCCCCATGCTCCCCTCCCCCCTGCTCCTACCATGCAATGGCCTGTTTTTCCCCAAGCTCCACAGCCTTTCTAGGAGCTTGGGAAAGGCAAAAACGGCTTTCCTCACCACCACCCCCAGAGGACCTTCGGAAGCAGGAAATGACCCGGAAGTGGATCCGAAAGTTGTCAAAGAAGGTCATTTTCTGCCTCCAGAGGTCCTGGGGGGTGTGGTGTGGTGAGGAAAGCTGTTTTTGCTTTCTTCAAGCTCCTAGAAATGCTCCGGAGCTTGGGGAAAGAGAAAAACGGGCCTTCCCCACCACCACCCAGGCCCTCCGGAGGCAGGGAACAACCTGCTTCCCTACTTCCAGAGCGCCCAGAAGGCCCGAAAATCAGTTGGCCAGTGCTGATCTCGCTTGCCCTGCAATATGGCTACGCGTGCCATAGGTTCGCCATCACGGGTCTAAGATGTCACTTGTGGTGTGTCAGTAGAATATAGAATTCTTTATTGTCCAAGTGTGATTGGACACACATACACACACACGGAATTGATTTTCAGTTTACAAGGAATTGATTACACAAGACATAAAGTCTGTTTATGAAGATGAATTCCAACGTAATGCTGATCTGGAACAAAACAAAACTGACCATATTGCAGGGAGCATGCAGTACCCCTCTCCCTTAACATATTGATAAATACTATTTACTATGTTTCACCTAATGGTAATTACCCTTATATCTATTGGAAGCTACATCCTGCTTATTAGCTTTGAGACCAATAATTATGGTAAAAAAGGAATTTTAAATGGAAGCTGGTATCTAATTAAAACAGTTGTGTCTCTATTTGGTCTTCCCATTGTTTTAATCATTGCATCAGATATGGCCCTTGGATTAATCATCCAATAACTCTTTTTGTACTCCTCAAATGTAACACTTTTATGCTCCATATTTGCTGATTACAATTTCCAGCAGGCCCAGCCACATGGACAATGATAAGTATGTATTCTTCTGTATAGTGCCACAGTACAAAATAGTTTGGAAAGCTGCATTCAAGGCATTAACATACCTGTTCGACATTTACTTACCTGTATGTTGTTTGTTTATCACATTTAGAAACTGCTAATCTCCCTCAAAGGAATCCTGGGTAGTGTACAAGTAAAATGTTAAAAACATAAAAACATAATATAAAATTTAAAATACAAGGAAGGATAGTTATTTGAATTAAAAGTTAATAAAAGATGGGGGGAGCTTTCAGGATGCTAACTATCCCCACAGCTGTGTGCTCATCTGTGAGCCCCAAGCACAATGACAGAGCGAGGTCTTTAGAAACTTTTGAAAGACCAGGAGAGTGGGGACACACCCTGCCTGTGGGGGAAGAGTGTTCCAAAGGGCATGGGCAATGGCAGAGAAAGCTCTCTTCCTGGACCCCATCACTTGGAATTCTTTAACTGACAGCATCTACAACTTGCCTTCCCTATCTGCCCTAGTGGGATGGCCTGATGTGATGGGGCAAAGAGAGTTTTCACCCCATGCTATGTAGGACTTTAAATATAACCAACACCTTGAACTGCATCCAGAAGCAGACAGGCACCCAATGCAGTTTAGCAGCATTCTTTGGGCACCTAAAATTACCCTCATGGCTGCATTTTGTATTGGCTGAAATTTATTGTTGACTTATTGAAATTCATAAAAACTGGGAGCTTGCTGAAATGAAATGGGAGTTTAATCAGTGAACAAGAAAAGGACAAGCCAATACCTTATATTGTGAAAGAAAGAAAGAATCCAGTAACAGAGGTTACCTGAAAATAAGGTTTTCTACTAGGGAAAAAAATGATGATTAAAAACGTATGTTACTGGTATGTTACTGTTGTTCAGCTGAATGTTTTGGGACATTCAGAATTATGTGGTGTGAAAATCATTTTGAAATTTTGGAGGTTCTTGATTATAAGTAGAATTCTTGTTTGAGCCAACAGTGTGTGGCAGCAGCCAAAAAACCCAATGCAATCCTAAACTGCTTTAATAGAGGGATAGAATCAAGATCACATGCAGTTCTAATACTGCTTTACAAAGCTTTGGTAAGACCACATTTGGAATACTGCATCCAGTTCTGGTCACCACAGAACAAAAAAACGTTGAGACTCTGAAAACAGTACAGAAGAACAAGAAAGATGATTAGGGGGCTGGAAGCTAAAACATACAAAGAATGGTTACAGGAATTGGGCATGTCTAATCTAATGAAAAGAAAGAATAGGGGGGATATGATAGCACCATTCCAATATTTGGGCGTCCCTCAGGAGAAGGGCGGCATATAAACGCAATAAATAATAATAATTTGAGGCACTCCTACAAAGATGAGGGGGTCATACTATTTTCCAAAGCACCAAAAGGCAAGACAAGAAACAATAGTTGGAAACTAACCAAGGAGAAAAGCAATCTAGAACTAAGGAAATTTCCTGATGGAACAATTAACCAATGGTATAGCTTGCCTTCAGAAATTGTGGGTTGTCCATCACTGAAGGCTTTTATTATTTATTTTTTTATTTATTTTATTTATTTTATTTCAACTTATATCCCGCCCTTCTCCGGAGACTCAGGGCGGCTTACAATTTATTAAGCACAAATCAGTGTGCTTAGCAATACCTTCATTCCTTGTATATGCCTGCTTATTAGGGCTTTTGCCCTTTCCCCAGCGGCATTTTACAAAGTCAGCTTATTGCCCCCAACAATCTGGGTCCTCGGTTTATTTATTTATTTACACAAATTTATATGCCGCCCTTCTCCCGAAGGACTCAGGGCGGACTTAGTTTACCTACCTCGAAAGGATGGAAGCCTGAGTCAACCTTGAGCCTGGTGAGATTCGAACCGGCACTAATTGCAGG
>JANHFM010006013.1:149608-167992 GCA_032468115.1 Grayia smithii | reverse complement strand
TTTTTCTACTTGCATTTTTTACGTGCTTTCAAACTGCTAGGTTGGCAGAAGCTGGGACAAGTAATGGGAGCTCACTCTGTTATGCAGCGCTAGGGATTCGAACCGCTGAACTGCCAACCTTCTGATCAACAAGTTCAGCGTCTTAGACACCGAGCCACCACGTCCCTTCAAGATACATTAGTAGAAGTCTGCTTATTAATTCACTGATTAATAGTGTTTAGATACATATAAAAATCAGTATCTTCACATTCCTTCCCAAAATTCATTTGACCTATTTTCTGAAGTAGTCATACCCTATTATAATTAATAATAGAGGATGTCTAATTCACCACTAACCCACCATATAACACAGTAGCAGAGTGTGTCTGTGTGTGTTTGTGTGGATTATTGCAGTAATCTCCAGGTTAGTAGATAGTGACTTTCGACTTCCCAGTCTAGGACTGAGAAAATGACAGACCAAAGTCACTCAATTGGGCTTCCATATGTAAGGAGAGACTAGAACCTGGACCTTTCCATTCTTAGCACAGCACCTTAATACTTGCTCTATCTCTCTTCATCTCACACAAATACACACACACTCCAGACACACACCAATAACACATAAACACACACACCAACTGCAAAGTGCTTCTTTATAGCTACTCTTATAAAACATCAGCATCATGATTATCATCACAGAGCTCACCAGGAGACACCTACCTGGGAACTGGGCTGCTTAGGTTCATCCATCCGCCATGGAGATTCACTTTTTGACCTGTACCGATCGTTTACAGTAACCACACTACCAGAAGGGCTAAATCTGCAGAAGGAAAATGAGATTAAGAGCTATTTGTGTAATATACAAATGCTCTAAAAAAAAAAAGAATGGAGATTCTGCTTCATCACTAACTGATAACAGGGAGAACAGGGATTGGATAAAATATAAAACAAACAGAAATAAATTAAGAAAACTATAAAACTATAAATGCTAGCTTGATTTTTTATGAAGCAATTTAATTTCTCAACTCAGGAAATAAGTTAGTATAAGAAAAGATGGCTTTGCCTGAAACAAATTTGTCAAAACAGAAACATGGAATTATTTGTACATTGCCTGCATATGAAGTACTAAGAAAAAATTAATTTTTAGAGTTTTTACAGACTACTTAGTACTATGCACTCTTAATTTCCCAAAGCTGTTGCATAAAATGTTAAACAAAAATTAGCATATCAAAATGTAACAAAAGCAGATTATATGTCATAATCAAACCACAGATATCACCTCCTACACAAGATCAGGCAAGGGTATTTCTTCAATATTACCTATTAGAGTTAAGAAAGAACATTCTCAAACCAAACAGTTTAATTCAGATTAAAGTATCCTTAATCACTAAGGTGACTATAAAATTATGTTTTAGTAAATCAAGTTTAGTTTTCTAAATCATGGTTTGTAGTAACTATTGATTGAAATTTAATCAATAAATAAATATAATAACTGGCAAATAAGTTATAGTCATTGCTCCCATTAGATATGGGAATGCATAGAAAAAAAATAAAATAAACTCATTCAAACAAAACAAAAGCAGAAAAATTCACTGGTATTTGAGGAATCAGCTGAAAGAAAGTTACAATTTAGTCAGACCAAGTTAGAGATTTGAAATTTTCCTCATGATGACTTGCAAGCATGCAATTCTGTTTTTAAATAGAGAAAAATTCTGTCCATCTTACAAAAGTATCTTGCAATTTTTTGGCTATTACTAAAATTCTAATTTTTAAAAGAGTACTGTATATATATATATCACATGATTTTTCACTGAATATTAGGACTTCTCACATTTTTTCAAAATTCACTATTCACTGTCTCTGGTAAACGCCAACTAATCATCATATCTCATTTATTTCAATATCCAGCGAATACTTTAAATAAAGTTTGGCCACAGGCAAATTAAGTCCTACTTAAAAAGCTCTATACATTCTCTTTTTAGAAGTTGAACTCTCACTATCATACTCTTAATTGGCTTTGTTCACCACTTCTTCACCTTCTAAAGTTACAGACTACATCCAATTACCTTTTTTTATATGTTTTGTTTCACTTCTATGTTTTTAGATTATGAGCTTTACACAGCAGGACTTAAGCCTGAAGTATTCTAATATTTTTACAGTACCTTTGACATGGCAAAGGTAGACACAGACACAGTATTAGTATTAAAAAGCAATAACGTTCAGTCTTACCTGTCTGTTTCAGTGCTGGTTGGCCTGGCCACTTTTGTTCCTGATGAGCCCAAACTGTAACTTTCTTGTCCCACTGATCCATGTCCTGTTGTATCAATCACCATGGCAGTGACCTCCTCAGCACTGCTCCCATCTTCTCCAGATGGCTGATTCTCTGTCCCCAGCCACTCCTCCAAGTTTTCTGTTTTGATTCGCACTGCTCCAAGGACTTTAACATCATCATCCCTCTGCCCACCATGGTCTGCCACTCCTGTCTCTACATACCATTGACCTGCCCTATTAATCCTCAGTATGGGTTCTCGGCTTTCCACATCTGAGCTCTGTTCAATTATTTGAGGACTCGTAGACTCCTCAGGAGGACTCAGTTCCCGAATGTCCAGAACTGTGCTAACTTGGCCCATACGGCTGCCTTTTGGAGTGCTATGATGAGGACTCAGAGAACGATTTAGAGATGGGGAAGCTCGATGAGATTCTGGGGGCCTTTCTTGATGCTTTGTTCTTGTTTGGCTCAATTCCATTTCAACTTCAGCCACATTAATTTTGAAATGAATTCCCTCCAGGATTTGTGTACATTTGTCTATTATATGTTGCATTTGTAGAAAACTAGCTGCTGTCAGGTAACTTATTATATCAGCAAGCTGGAGGCATATTCTCCCTGTGTAGCAAAAAGAAAGGAGCTGCTCAAACACAGTGGGATTCTTGATAACAGAGATGGAGACTGTGCTCATTTCGTTGAGTGACATATGATCTCGAAAATAAGGTGAGCTAGCAGCCAGCACTACCTTGTGCGCCCTAAAGGCTTGGCCTTGCACATTAACCACAATGTCACACAGCCGGCCCTGCATGCGAAGCTGGTTAAGATGGCTCAAAACAGAATTGCTGAAATCAGGAATCTCCAACTGAATGTTCCCACTTTTCTCCATGATGGCTCCAGTTGCAGGTGGAGCAACCCTAATGATGGAAAAATGCACCGCTGAATTAGAAAGAGGTTCTCCATTTCTACATGTTTTGTAATGCATTACATTTTTAAAAAAACACACACCATTTTTTGTATCAATTTGCATGTGATTTGTGTGACTATGACTTAAAATGCTATTTCCTTCTTAAACAGCTATGTAGAAAAAACACAGAATGTTGACAATTGAGTAGTAAATGCTCTTTTTTCTCAAATGTTTCTCTTAACAATATTGCCATTGCTCAACATTCCAAGTGCAATTATGCTAACTAATTAACAATGTTACCAATAAAGAAGATAGGTAATTACATTATAAGATAATGTTACATATTTCATGAACTGAACTGGGATTCTCATCTAGTCTTTCAGTAATTTGTGGGAAGATATGAATAAATGTTTCAATAGCCTTCTGAAGGGCAGAACAATAAAATTATGCAAATCCTCTGGCCTAACTTATAATGTTTAACAAAAATAGTACAATGTATATACATTCTTTCCAACACTTTATACATAGGATCTGACTTCTGCCATCCCTCTCGATAATCAAAAGCACAAATTAAGGTGGAAATTCCATCAAAGGTTTAGGGCAAATGTAAACAATTTGGTTTATAATGTTGATAAAGGGGCCTCTTCAACCTATGCAGTGTGGTGAGGCATCTATGCAAGGATATAGCAGACTACTAATTCTCATTTATCATTATTTCATTGTGACCAATCATGGTAACATACCTTTCACTCACTAATACACATAGAATTGATACTAATAAAAATTCATTGAAAATAAAACTATATTTATTTTATATTGATGAACAGTAAAAATCTCCATTGCAGTAAACTCTGTAGTTAGCTTATATATAGTCAAGGTGATAGTTAATGAAGAATGGTATACTACATATGTGCATGTACTCAATATATTTTTCAAAGTCACATAGTAACATTACCAATAAAAACTGTATCTTCCATATGCAAATAAATTCTTTAGTTTCTAGCCAGGTAATGATATTCCTGGTAGTTATACTAATTCAGGAAAAAAAATCAGAAGACGTCAGAATGGGTTTCTTTAAGAATATTGCAAGGATATATGGATATGAAAAGAGTTTATGCTGACAAAACATTATGAATGTAGCAACAAATACCATACAAGACTAAATCTTGCAAATTGAGGGGTTAGGAAAGTTTCAACATAAAAAGCAGCATGTTGTACCTTATGTATTTTGTGTATTATAAGGATGATCAGTTAATCTATATCAAGGGTGTCAAACTTGTGGCCCGTAGGCTGGATGTGTCACATGCTGGCCCCATCCCCGTCCAGTTTAATGAAGGGGGGGAAAGTCCCAAAACATCATGTGACACCACCGGAATGATGCAAGTTGACACCCCTGATCTATATCTATGCCATATTTTTCAGACAAGAAAGTTTCCTTAGATTCACTCTTATTTAATTAATGTATGCAGACTGTTCTTCCAATATTTCTTCTGCAATGAACAGATACAGTTGGAATTCTACTTTCACCCATGGCAACAGGAGTTTCGATATACTCAATGCGTGAAAAAAGGGATAGAAAACATTAGATATTACATTCCTTTTTTCTATTAGCAATTAGCAATAATTATCAATTATTAATAATTATGTCAATTTTTAGGAACAAAGTACATTTTATATCCTTTTATTTAGTATTCTCCATCTGCTTCTATTTTTTTCAATAGTTCTTTTTTCCATTTTTTTATGAAAGAAAAAAAAAGATTGCAGTACCATTAATATTGGTTATTTATTTAGTGTATGGCAACATTAATCTTGGATTGGTATCCAGTTCTAAACCCAAATCTCTTATTGGAGTGACACAGGATACTCAGTAGTCACTCTTAATTATGTTCCCTTACTGTAAGATTAAAAATTATGGTAAAATATTCTGTAATTTGAAATTAATTTTATGAGCTTTGAACATGGATTTTTAGACTTACACAGAATTCACAGAGCCTGATAGATGCTTTAGAATTCTTTATTTCTATTGTATTACGAAAAGGAACATCCATTAACTGTATTTTATTGCATTTGTCTACTACAGTATTGCAGGGACACAATAGTGAACACATTTAGAATTACTAATAATAAAGTAGTAAAACAAGTAAAGTTCAATCTAAAAGCAGATGGATATCAACAATAATTATATGCAGACTGTTATGCACAAATTATAGAAACACAATTAAAATTAACAAGACCTCATGTATCCATTGTAGGAATACCGTAGATGTTGTATAGATTCTTCTGAGCAAAGTTTCTTAAAATGTATGGAATAGCTTTTCCATGTTCCATGTCCAGGGCTGTCAAACTCCCATCCCATGGGCTGGATGCATCACACACTGGCCATGCAGACGCCTGGTTTAGCGAAGGGGAAAAAAGTCCCAATGCATCACGTGATGCCGCCATGACATGAGTTTGACATCCCTGCTCTAGTCTATGTATATAATCTATAAAGCCATAGACTTTAAAAAATAGAATTTTTTTACCATGAAGTGAAGTGATAAAGCATATTATGTGGCTTTCTAATTTTAGGAAATATAGTTTAAATATATTACAATTCAAAATTCAAATTTTTAAAAAAGGAAATTTAAAATCTTTTTATCAAATCTTCCTTTCTCTCATATACACCTGCTCCCATATCCTGATTCCAGACCAGATTATGTTCAGATGTCAAACAATAAGAAAAGGCCAAGTGAAACAACCAAATTCCATGCAATCGAGCTTCAACTGTGGCTAATAAAATATTTTCATGAAAGCAATGCTGATGCTTCGTTATTCAATAGCATTTTCATTATTTCTACATTTGTTAAAATTGTTGTTTCTCTATGAACATTTTTCTTATAAATCCATTTAAGCTATTGTAAGCAATTGCATATATTTATTTTATTCACATGCAGAATTATTATTCTGTCTTGTCCTAACCCTACTGCTAATCTGGAACTTTGATTGGCTCTCTGTTAATTAAACAGGAAAAAAATAATTCCCAACATTACAAACAATTAGAGAAATAAACTTTTTTTCAGTTTTTTCAAAAGAAATCAGACGATTTCTCCACACCACACATAATTTTAATTAAGTTTAATGAACATCTCTTCACACAAATAACAATACATGCAGACTTAAGAGTAAAGTGCATTTTGGAGTATTTCCAGAGGCATGCAGACTACGAGACAGCATTTCATCCTCCTTCCAACTTTCTAAACCTTTCTCTACACAGAACCCTTTCTTAGATCCAAATACTCCAAAAACCTGAGCAAATTGCAACGAAATAAAAACACTTTGCTCTTAACAAAAAGTACCTCAAGAGGACAGTAAATTAAAATAACCCAACTGAGGGAGGAATGTATGGGTGAATCAAGACAAAGTGACAGATTTCAGCGGATTTGGGGGGAAGGTGCAAAAGATCAAGGAAGAGGAGGACAGGCAACCTTGTACAGAGAAATATCTTTTAGGAGGCGCAAACTCCGTTGCTAAGATACAGAAGGGGAGAAGTGAGATAGAAATTCGGGGGGGGGGCATGCAAAATCCACAGTCCTTTTGGGAGGCACCCCAGAATGACTGTCCTCGAGTGCGCCCGAGGGTGGGAAGAAAGGAGAGAGCAACTCTCCCGAGTTCCTTCCCTTTCCCGAGGGGACCGAAATACATCGCCTACGTACCTCCAAGGGGGGGGTGGGACGAGCCCGAACACCCTTCCGGAAGAGAACCCCCCAGTAGAGAAACGCCCCGGAAGTACATGTTCCCCCCCCTTCGTCTTTCTTGATTGACTTGCTTTCCCCCCAGCCCCACTGAAACAATCTTCGCGTCAGGTAGCCACACCCACAGGAATGAGCCCACCACGGAGAGGGTGGAACCTGCGCCTGGCGGACTGCCTGGGTACTTGTGGCGCTGAAGCGTGGGGGGGAGGGGGGACTGTTGTGCGTAGGAATCATTTTTTATAGGGAGGGGTAACGGGAGGAGGAGCTATGCAAATAAGCGTGCCCGTCACATGACACCCCAGAGCTACAGCCTCTATAAAAAGGGTGGCTGCGGCCCACGCTTTCTCTTTTGAAGGCTGCCTCTGGTTGTGGTGCTATGTAAGTATTGGGAATACCCCCCTCCCCCTAAATAAGTGTTGCTTTGCTAATTCCTATAGAGGAATTGGGCCTTTAAAATGTAATGTTGATTGTGGATGACCTTGGGGGGCCACGGATGGCGTTGGATTATAGCACGTATTCCTCCCCCCCCCATATATATTTTGTTCTGCTGGCCGTTGAGCGTAGATGGCGCTGTAATAATGGCTCAAAGGAACGACCTTTCCAGACGGGCCTCGTGGTTGGGGAAAGGATAAAAGTGATCTTCTAAAAAGTTGGAAATGTTGAAATTGAATCCCGCACGAAATAATAGTGCTAGCTCCCCTCATTAAATCGGCGTGTAAGCTTTTGCGTTACGTTGAATTTTCTCGGTAGGCCAGAGTAAAACTCAAAAAAGGAACTGAATGTACTGAGATGGTGAGCTCCAGCCTCTCTTCGCGTTGATCTTCGGATATATATATATATACACACACACACACACACATACATTCATTACATACACATATACACACACACACACATATATATATAATAAATGATTTACGGGTATTTACAGCAAAACAACTTAGACAGGAACCTTTGCAGTAATATCCTGGAAAAAACTTATTTTCGTACCTGCAAATGATGATAAAGTATGTTGGTAGGGACATCTGAGACTGTGATGAATGCCAACAATTTCTGAGCAGGATTAGGACCTTAATTTAGGTGTTGCAAGGATTATTCATTCCCAACTGCCTGAAAATTTATGTTCTGGTTCCCCAAAACATTAATAAATCAAAAACTTTTAGTAAGGAAAAGCATCAAAACTCCGGCTATTTTTCTATAAATAAGCTTCTCCAATCTCAACTACATCTGATGCACTAATATCTAATTTTGATGAGATATTGATGAATATTATCTGTTCCTAAACATTACTTAAGAAATTTTAAGGAGGAGAAAAACTTTCAGTTAAATTCAGCTTTATTCAGATGGAATTCCGTAATGGTTGTCTTCATCTAATTCTAATGATTTGTGTCATGTGGCCTTTTTAGAAATGGCTACCCAATAATAATATATAATTGAGGTTGCCCAAAAAGCATCAAAATGTTGATCAGTTGGCAGGGAAAGCATGGATAAAAAAATAGATGAGGGAAAACTCATATTCCAATTACATGTTTCATAATTCATAACAAAAGCAACTTCTATATTTGATCTGAATTATTATGACTCACCCAATAACTGCACATTGAGAATCTTTTTTATTGAAAGGCTATTAGTGTGAAACACTTGATAATGATACAACTGCAAATTTTGAATCATTTCTTCATCTTTGTCTTTTGGAAGTGACTGTGAGATGACTCATTTTTGTCCTGATGTAATTTGCACTGATAGTGCAAGTAAAAAATCATCCTGTGGCAAAGGAACAAGTGCAGAACATTTTGAGGCATCCATTCCACTTCTACATCCAATTTAAGTGAAAGTGAAAGGAACTTGCTGCTTTTGCTTGAAAGTTGTAGGCTAAACTGAGAAAGTTTTATACAGCAGTCCTTATTTCCTTCTAAAAGGAAGAGTACTCATTGTTGGCAGTATAATTAGTGTTAAGGCTGCAGATCAAAAGGGAGTCTGGGTTTCTAAATATTCCCAATCAAAATACTGCCAACACTTACTAGGTCTATTTTGTTTTGAAAATAGTTCTTGTCTGATAAATGCCTATTTCCTTTGTAGATACAAAATCTCAAGCCAATGCTGTCTACAAAGGTATGTTTGTTGTACATACAGAAATATAAATAAATAAAAATAGTACCCTTAGTTGTGCCTTTGTGCCGTAATGATGATGCTTATTTGCTACTCTTGAGAAAATAATGATGAGAATGCTTAACCCACCTTGTTTCAAACTGAGGCACAATCTGCTCTTAAAAAGAATCTTCATTCCTTTTGTAATTTGAAACAGACATTAAAATATTTGCTGTTTTCTTTACAGGGTTTCACAAATGATTCTGTGGTCATGGAACAAGGATTGGTATGTTGTAAGATATAAATAGTCTGATAGGTTATTTTGTCCAAGGAAGGATGCATGTGATGAAAACATAGTTCAGCAGATAATCTGTGATGAACTCTTTGTCTTTCGCTCCTATCTGATGCATCCTCTACTTAAAACTGGTCTGATCCTGGATTATTCCTGTTACAGATAGGCTTACTTCAAGTAATTGTTCATTTAAAAACCCCTCTGACCTCAACAGTAACTTGGTAGCTGATTAACATTTTTTAGATTTCTGTGATAAACCTGAAAATTGTATCATTTCATTGTATTCACTTAACTATATCTGAATTTAAAATAAATAATATGTTCCTCCCACAATTTTACGTTCATGTTGTATGTCCTAGCAACTGAACTGAACATCTATTACAGATTCTGTGTTTGCAAATATGGAAAAGCTACCCATTGATGTGCTGGCCTTCAGGTTCTCTAATATGGATCAGCTTTAGATGATCAAAAATGTAAGTTGTAAAGAAAAAAAATATGATCTATTACAGGCTTTTTCTGCATTACTGGGCAGTACTATATGAACAGTTTCAATGTTACCAGGAAGATTCTTGGGTATTCTTAAATTGTCACAGTCCTTTATTAGGAGTTCTTATTTAATAGTGGTTCTTTATTTACAACAAGATCATAGTTGCATTTTTCTATAGTTACATTGGCAAGCATCCTAGTTTTGTTACTCTTTGTTAAGCGTTATTTAATAAATTTGCACACTGCCACGCCTAGTGATTCTAGGTTATTTATAAATGAAAAACAAGAAAACAACAATAGTAAAAACAAGGAACAAATAAAACCAGGCAGCAACAAGAAATGCCCATTCTTATAAGAAGGCTGTACTCCATCTTGATCAAAGAGCCAGGCGAAGAGCCATGTCTTTAAGGGCCTCTAAAATGCTATCAAGATTATGCCCCTACTTATGCCCTTTGTTTCTGCTGGTTTTTCTGTGGCTATTACATTTGGATTCTATTTGCTAATTTGTTTTGCTGTTCTGCAATTACAACACTTCAGCTGTGTTACTTAGAAATGTAAAGCAAATTTGCTGATGCAAGCATTTTAATTATGTCCATCTAACTGCAACAACTAATGTTCAAACAATTGCATTGTGAGCTAAAAGGACAAATTAATCTACTGTATATGATGCTGAATCAGGTCGCTGATACATATGAGGATAAATGGAATATACACTGATACAGTAGATCACAGCAAGGTTTGGAAGAAAAAAATGTTTTGTGAAAAAAAATAAGGCTAGTGGCTAAGAAAATAATTCTCTTTATAGGTCTTAATGGGATTGAGCTGTCTTTGAAGAACCTCCAGAAAAGGCAAGTTGAAATTCAGAAAGTTGATTCACTGAGCAATATTATAAAACATTAAGGGTATTCCTTTTTTAGGATTTTTAGGTATATTTGGTATTTTAGTTCAAGGCTGAAAAACTTTTTTTCTCCAAATTTATGTCAAAAAATCCTCCCAATTAATTCCCTCTATGCCTGTAAGGAAGGAATTCTACTGTACTGCATAAAACTAAAGCAGGCCGTTGCAACCAGCATTTCTTTTAAGGGCTCCTAGGGAAAACTGAAGAGCGGCAGACAAGCATGTTGGGGATATCCTGTGAATTTAAGCAGACTGCCTGCCAGATGCGAAAATTCAAGGGCAGTGGCTAAGGGAGGTGGGCAACAAAGCACTGAGATTGGTATGTATGTCAGCAATAGCATAGGGTAGGGTACATATAAAGGTAAAATTTCAGTATAAAGTAAATGCAAAAATCATCTAAGAATCAAAAGCCTGGCCAAAAAGTGCATTTTTACATAACATTGAGTGGAATCAAATATTCCATTGCCCCAAAGCAATTGAGAATGTCTTCTCCCACCTGTCAGAAAGAGGCCTTCCAAAGAGCTTCATCTGCAATATGAAGGTTTATAAAGGGAGAAAATGTTCCTTTGATAGCTAAGCTATTTGAACTAGCTCTAATAGGTTTTAATTTTAATTGCTTTTTTATAATCTTGTATTAGTAACCATAAAAATGATGGATGCTAACAAATTGTGATGAGTAGAACAATAATAAAGTAACATGGAAACATTTTTCCATTCTGATCCTGTCTATTTCTGTGGCAAATTAAATATTACAAATTGCAATACTGCAAATTCCCAAGTCTCCTTGGAAAAATTGAACAGTATTTCTTGCATACATGTGGCAGATTGTTCTTGTGTGTTAATTAAAACAGACTTGATATTTTTAAAGCATTTAATGCTGTCAGCCTGCATGATGAGAAGCTAATAAAACTGACTTTGAAGATGGAGGTCTGTGATTAGCTCTACCTGACTTTGGGCACCTATCTGGATCTTCCATGATTAAAAAAAATCACTTTCTTGGTTATCATGAACCTTTCTTTCTCTTTAGGACTTGGAGTAACATGAGGAGTTGTTTAAGAGCAAAACTGCTGACAGCAGTAAGCTACTACTAATATCAGCTTAACCATGTGGACTTACTGCGAGAAATTGCATAGTGAAACAGGATGTCTTTAAAAATAATACAATCTTTAATAATGCTATTTTAATAAATTCGAAAATGCCTGTTTGACTAGATATCCTAAAGATGAGGTTCAGAAGATTATTCTGCATAGAGCTCTGAAAAACTCCCAACAGCATATCTGTCATGGTCGCCATTCTGCTAGCATCACTTTGCATCCTGCTCCCTGAAATTTTTGCAGTGGGGGAGGGAGGAGAATGGAATGCGGTTGGACAAGGGGGTGTGGGAGCCAAGTAGTGCTGGCCCAACAAGGAAGATGTGTCAATCCAGCCATAAAAGAATGGAGATGAAGCAGATGCACACAGAGGGTCCTTTACCCAAACAATCTGAAACTTCAATGGGTCAAAGACTGATAAGGGGGGGCGGAATCCCAGGGAAAAAGAAAGTTAAGTGTATTGTTTTTGCATTAATTCAGCAGATTCCATTTTGCTACTTCTGCTGCAACCACCTTTGCTTCATTTTATAAACATTTTCTCTTAAATTCTGAGCTTGTGTAAATTTCACATTTGTAACCCATATCCTCTCCTAGGTTTCCATCATTATTGGTTTGTTAAAATTCTGTGACCATTTTATCATATAATCCTTCACCAACTCTTCTTCTGAATCCATTTCTAATAACGCATTATGTATACGTTTAATGTGGAATTGTCCCTGATTCCTAATTTGTTTTATCAAATTAGCTGTGGAGCTATTTCTATCGTCAAGATTGATCTGTTAAAACCTTAGAATAAAACTAGCAAAGCTTAAAAAGGTTATAAAATACCTGAACTGAAATTGGGATGTGGATAAAAAAAATTACTGTTTTTGTGATTCCAATGTTTTATGTTTGTGTATATAAATGGGCAATTTTTTTTATATTAACTAGGTTTTGAGGATGGAATTACTAGATTGAGGTAAGAGTTTAGTTTTCATTTATTCCATATTAATGGTTTATTCAAAGCTTTTTATCAACTTGTAACCAGTGATGAGATTAGATTCTGCCAGATGAATAATCATGATATTATTATCAATCCGTTCCACTTTTCACTGAGGTTACATTAGTCCTATGATTAGGCATTCAGAGAAAATAATTGCTTTCCCACGTTTTCGCTAACTTACTGATGTATATTTAAAAGTATCATCTTCCTCAAGAACATGATTGCAAATGGATTATTTTGTGTTAATTCTGCAGCTATAGCAATGTACAATTCTAGTCAGCATATTTTAAGTTTGGTTATTTTCCACCAGGTTTCATGTTGGAGCAAAAATTAGAAATTATAACTGAAAATATTTCTGAGTCTTTTTCTGCAGTTTTATAATAAATGTTTTTTCATTGCTCAAGAACTGTTAGATGTTTACTGTTTTATGGAATCTCTTGAACAAGGTCAGTATATTTTTATAATTTAATTATTCAGTCCTGAAAGTTGATAAAATTATGCTCCTGTTATACCTCTAATATCTTCTCTATGAATGTCACCATGTCAGATTTCATGATAAAAGTATTAAAGGTGGAATGAAAATTGACTAAAACTAGATGTGATGCTTTCATTTTTGCATAATCCGCTTCTCCCAAAAGCCTCACTGAAATATTCCTGCACCAGAAATAGTCCTGCCTGCATGGATGGTATCAATCCCCCATTGGGCCTCCACTCAGTTCTATAAAACAATCTTGTAAAAAGAGTACAGACAACTCAACACAGGCAAAAAGGATAATGTTTCAAAATGCGGGTAGGGGGTGGGTTTAATAAGCACATTTGCTGCCTGACTTCTGAAAGAAAATACCAACCAAAATTAGTTTGATTTTGCTGGAAAAGCCAATGATGTTTTAAGAGTAGTGGACAGAAACGTTTCTGAGAACTGAAAACACTGAGGCTTTATGTTACTGATATTTAGTGATATGTCATAGTACTATAACTTAGTTAAAAAGCCTGAGATAAAATGAATTGCTAGTGAAATAGTATCTGCTTTGCACAACTACATAAACTGATAGCTTACAATATTTTTTATTTCAGATTAGTTTAAAAACAGTGGCACCTGATGGATAGATTAGTTTTGACTTCACACTATAATGGTAAGCTCATATTTTAAAGGGTTGTAAGGGGGCATTAGATTTCCAAATGAAGCAGCTTGTGTTCTTTGATCTTGTTTTGTGTTAAAATAAATGTGTTTCCTTTGTACTGTTAATGATGAAATTGAAAAAAACAATGGGAATCTCTCTGAAAAGTAGTGAAGATAAAATTTTACTGAGACAGTACAAATGATGTGAACTACATAATTATGTAGTGTTACATTATAATATATAAAATCAGCATTAAAAAATTGGCTGGTTCTTGAAATAAACCTGTGTATTCCAGTTTGAAAATCTTTTTAAAAGCACCAAGAATCACCATGTTCTGGCTTTTTATGTTATATTTTTATGTTATATTTCTGGCATAAATGTTATATTTTAAATTATTAGACACTGAGTTGTCTAGCAAAAAAGGTAGCTCAAGATAGCTGAATTCCATTTCCTCTCTTCTGCCATAACTGATAACTTTTAAGAATGGAATTGTGGGGACATGCAAAATAGTTTTGATGTTAAATGAACATTTGCAGAATGGCCTATCACAAGTGCAAAATGGAATTTTCAAGTATTCTGAAAGTTTGAATTGGAATCTACAATGCCTTGAACTGGAAGCTGGCCTATTAATTGAAACAGTTTCACAGGAACTTGTGATATCTGGATGAAAATAAACATATATCTAGCCATCTTTCTAATTAACAGTAGAGGCTACTAAAGCTTGTTAGCTTTGTTTAGCTTTTCAAACAGGATTTCTCCTTGTTTTTAGCAAAATAATGAAGCTTTGTAGAGGTATTATAAATTTACTTGTGGCCACTGTTCAACCACACATGGAAGAAATAATGCAGGTGGAAAGTCAATTTTGTGCAATAGTAAAAATTAATGTAGTAAAATTTTTAAATTAAAATGAATGTAGTACATTAAAATTAATGTAGTAAAAGTAAAATAGTAAAAAATTAATGTTTGTGTCTGATTTCCTAGGTAGTTGATGAACCGACATTTGGTTTCCAAGGTATGTATACCCTACTGCACTAACATGCTTGTTTTCTTGAGAATGGTGAAATGATGATAACCCAATCTTGAACTCTCTCTCTGAATATGTGATGGAATATCCAAGATCTGACCCATTCACATTTTACATTGTTTTGTATCCCTAAATGGGCTATTGTATCCCTATTGGCTTGATTTCTTTTCCTTTTTCTCTTTCCAGATCTGAAAATGTGTCCAGAAATTACTATTTTCAAATACATTGGAAGATATTTTGGAATCTAAACTAGATGTCATTAGATTAAAACACTGGACAATAAAGATTTTACTTCCTGAACACTTTTGAGTGAATATTTTTGGCTGCTAATGATGACAATAAATAATCTATGACATACCATTTAATATAAATATTTTTGCAATTTTGTTCATATATTTTAAGTTTATTAACTTTCACTTGTGTTATAAGATGCTTTGTGTAACTTATGCATGTCCAGGTATGCACTTGGAATATTTCATAACATTTGTGGACCTTGGACATGCTTTGGCATGCTGAGACTGAATGGATGCTGCCTGGAAAGACCATAAAAGCAGCTCAAATGGGTGACTGCTACTATTAGTTTGTTACGCAAATTACACAAACACAATGTTATGCGTTGTAACTATCAAATTAAAAAACCTGGAAACTGATTGTCAATGAATGCTGTAGGGTAGGGGTGTCAAACTCACGGCACAGCAGTGTCATGTGATGTATCGGGACTTTTCCCCCTTCACTAAACCGGGTGGGGATGTGGCCAGTACATGATGCATCAGGCCCATGAGCCAGGAGTTTGACATCCCTGCTGTAGGGGAACAAGAAGAGAAGATTGTGGGCGAGTTGTTATGCGTCCAGGCCTTGTACTTAATATTGGCAGGCATGATTGGGAAGGCATTGGAATTTTGGTTGAAACAAAACTGGATTTTGCATTCAACAAAAGTGATGTTAATCCAAAATTCCTTCAGTGTCAGGAAAAAACTTAGTATAGCTTCACCACTGCCTTGCTGTTGTAAATGCTGTGGGCTTTGAGGCACAGCAATTTGGGTGCAGGTTGGGAACCATATCAAATCCAGGAGAGCTTAATTTTGAGACTATTTTGTTGCCTCAGAATTTCACCTTGGCCCATTTTCTACTACCGGTACTTCATGAGTTGCAATCCCAACTGGTATTTTTGGGCTTGTATCTATTTTTAAAAGCATTGAACTAAGGATAACTTGTAACTCAGTCCTACTCTAAGACCATCCTTGGTTAGTAACTAAATGATAGGAGTAAGGTGGTAATTACTCCCAAGGACACATGTTTTCTTCCATGCCCTATATTGAAATAAGGGATGAACCAGCAGATGGACTTTACAAAATAGGCAGTTATTTTCCCTTTGGATAGTTGAGGTAACCAGCTGCATTTGAGGTTTGGCACCTATGGGGGGGGGGGTTTCTCTTATAAGGTTTTACCAGGTTTGTCTAAATGTTCTTGAGAAATGGTTTGTTGTGGGAGGTACAGGTTTATTGGGCGCGCTCCAGGACAACGATAGGAGGTCCTTGGAGTTACCTTCATACATAAAATGGAAGCATTCTTATTACCAAGATGAGCTACCTCCTTACCAAGATGAGCTACCTCCTGTGAAACTTAACATAATGGGAAGACCTGCTTGTTCAAAAAAGGCTTCATTTTTAACATGTTGGCAATAGCAGGATTTTTGAATGAAAGAATTCATTTAGCATCTCTCCATAGGAACCATTTGACTTCTCGCAAATCAACTAATTGCTTTTCACAGTATAGAAGCTGACTGAAGGAGAAAATGGCCACACTTCTGGATCCCCACTTTATTATTTTGAATATGTAGAATGATTTGGTAACTCATACAATTTACTTGTCTTTCACCAATGTTTTCTGGGAAGTGGTATTGCTTTCCACACACTTCTGGATATAAGTTTAGGATCTCTGCTTATTCCATACAGTTTAGGATCCACCTTTGCACCACTATTGTCTGCTTTTGATTCACAATTGCCTCTGCATGAGCTTGCTTTAGCTGACTCAGCAGCAGTACTTGGTTGACTAAGTTTAATAAAGATACTAGCAAAACTACTAGAGGCCTCTGAAGAAAAAATACCCAAAAAATGCTGAAGTGATTATCATCATCTTGGGGCCCTGAGATGATTTTAAAGAAATATTGCCTTACAAGGTTTTCACCAAGATAATAGCAGAAAGAATATTGAGAAGTAATGTTGGTTCTTACCTTATACGTGCCTTCTCGTTGGCTGGAGACAGCCAGACTGGGTTCTGCTCGTTGTCCAGCCAATGGATTTGCTAAGCACATTGGCTTGTGCTTAATTATAAGCCGCCCTGAGTCTCCGGAGAAGGGCGTGATATAAATGGGAATAAAAAAAAAATGGACTGAGCCTACCAAATTGTTAAGCCCGCCCTTGTTGCTGGGTAGATTCCCAGCTTTTGGCGAGGATACTGATAGTCTCCACGTGTTGAAGCAAGGAAAGACAGCAATAAAGAAGAAGCAAAAGGGGCAGACCAACTAACCCCAGGGAGGGGCTGGCTGATGTCTCCAGCCAAGAAAAGGCACGTATCAGGTAAGACCCAACGTTCCTTCTCTGTATTGGCTGGAGACATCAGCCAAACTGGGACATACCCACCCATCACGGGTGGGTCCCTGTCTGACCCAAGGAATCCCCTCCAGAATGCACCCTCTGCAGTACTCTTGAGTCCAAAGGCGGCATCCGCCGAAGCAAAGGAATCCACCTTATAGTGTCTAATAAAGGGAGAAACTGAGGGCCAGGTGACCACTTGACAAATTTCCATCCACGAAGCTTGTGTGGCCCAAGCAGCCGACGTAGAAGCAATGTGAGTAGAGTGAGCCGTTATGCAACGAGGGTGCTGAATGGCGCGGATGTTGTAAGCCTTGGAGATTGTGTGACATATCCATCTCCCTATGGTGGACGAGGAGACCTTGGAACCCAAGGATGCCGGCGTAAAGGAGACAAACAATGCCTCAGATTTACGGAAAGTTGCAGTCCGCTTAAAATAAATACGTAGAACACGGCGCACATCTAAACAGTGCCAGTGGCGTTCCAATGGATGGCGCGGATCAGCACACAAATTTGGCAGCACTACTGCATTCGATGAAAAGGTGTATTTACCTTCCGGATAAAGGCTGGATCCAACCGAAGAACCACACGGTCCGCGTGGAAGATACAAAGGTCATCATGAATCGATAGAGCCGCCAATTCTGAGATTCTACGCGCAGACGTAATCGCGATGAGGAAGGCCACCTTACATGATAACAGTCTGAGACTGATCTCCCTCAAAGGTTCAAAGGGCTCCACCACCAGCACATTAATCTCTGGGCTAGTTTGAGCCCATTTTCGGCTCCGGCTTCACCCTGATCCAGAAACGGAGCCTCTCAAACAGCTGAGAGTCGCTGGGAGGGCAGCAGAATTTCACTGCAGTTTAAATTCCAACGGTCCAACAACGACGATGGCAGTGAATTCGGCTGCAGCTGGGACGGCCACAGTGA
>JANHFM010006013.1:52463-65841 GCA_032468115.1 Grayia smithii | reverse complement strand
CTCATATATTAGTTTCACCTTTTAAGTTGCATTACTGAAATAAATGAACTTTTGCATGATATTCTAATTTTTCGAGTCTCACCTGTATATGGAAGATGCCAAATTGGAAAAAAACTAGAATACAAAATGAATCTTTGCAATAGGCCAAGACTACAGGATAGAACATATTAAATTCAGGAATACAGAGGAATGCATTACTGAAATAAATGAACTTTTGCATGATATTCTAATTTTTTGAGTTTCACTTGTATATCAAACTTCAACTTCTGAAACTCTCATCCACTATATCCTTCTCACATTGGCTAAGAACTCTGGGTGCTGAATGACTAGTATTCTGGAAGTTGCCAAATTGGACTCTAGTCAAGCAGCTGCTACAGGGAAAACTAAACTTATTTGAGCAAGAGGATTCTACTCTTTGCTCTTTTGTCTGTACTGCTGAGAATGAAATGACTTGTCTCAGTGTTGCAATTTAATGTTAAATCAAGTGATTATAGCATTGATTTAAAGAAAGCAGAGTTTTGCATTTCTACTATGATGAACAAATGTTTGTATTTTATGTATTTCCAGAGTAATCACCTTATATTGGAGAAGCATATATTGTTTTTTATAAATCAAGTTATAAAACTATTCCAAAAACTATCATTACATATTTCTTAGCCTAATGATTAATACAACCTTGAAAATGACTGCAGTTTTCATTAATCAAAAGAATACACTCATACCGATGTATGGGTCTAAATTAGAATGTTCTAACACTATTGTAACACTGCTGCTCAAATGAAAAAGACAATTCCAGCTCCTAATCCTTACAGTCTTGCTATTGGCCCAAATTGAGTCATTTCAATGAATTCATTGTGGTATGCCTTTAATATACGGAAACTAATCAATTTGAATTTTGTTCATTAGCAGACATATGTACCAGCATTTCTTTTAAGCCTCCAATCTATCTTCTAAAAGCAATCAAATTAGAAGTTATCTACTGCTGTTTCCTGTTTTGCTCAAACCATGGTTAGCAGCTTTGAAAAAATCCATGTCAGAAATTATGACCAGGTTTCTGGGCCAGGCAAATAAAAAATTACAAGGCTTGATAGATTGTGTATGCGTTATAAACAAAGCTTGCCACAGATTATTAAATTGTGATTTTTTTTTATAAATCCCAAATGGTCATCAGATTACATAGCAAATTTATTCATTACCTTGACTAGGAAGTGAGGAGCAAATTGGCAGCATTTTTGCTAACTAGACCTTTTGGGTTAGTTTGAATAACAGCAGCACAGGTGTTTTCACAAAAGGGTATGAAACTAAAGGGCCTTCATTTTTTAAAGCATCTACATCTTTTCCTGGGGTGCATGGATAAATCCAAAGAAAAGATAGTCTACTTTTAAAAAGTTATAGTAATTGTTATGTTCTCCCTTCCCGCTTTTGAAATGGAATTTGAAGCACTGTACCGGTATTCATCTAATGAAATAGATTATGATCCAAAACTTAATACATTCATTAAGCTCATACAGTAAAAGCAACCAATTTCAACCTAATTGGGACCTACAAAATCAACATACCTAGTATGATTCCCCAATGTAATTAAAATATTTTCCCCAGATTCCAAAGAAAAGCTGCCCATCTCTAATCACAACAGGAGTAGACAACAATACCACCATTCTGTCTCATGGGATTTTTAAAAAAAAAAACCTCTTAAATTAAAAAGAGGGCCGCTGACAAAGTCTCTTTTTCTAGCATTGGGCTCCGAGAATTTTGTAGAAAATAAAAATAAGGCAGCTGTTTGACTAGTGCTTTCCTGGAAATTTATCAATTCTCTCAAGAAAAAAAGAACAAAAAAATTAAGAGCACACTTTGTAGACTGGGAAGTGGCTGGGAAATAAATTTACTAGTTTGCCTTCTAATAAATGGCTGTTCTGCATCTGACCACATTTACCATGGTAACTACTTAATGAAGGGGCATTCCCTCCCTACAGCAACCATTATGTAAGAGGTTCTCCAACATTCTCAAAATTTCAAATATGCCTCCAATAATTCAAAGAATTTTCCTTCTTTGGGTCAACAGTTATTGTGACATTATACAGTACATTCTAAATGTAAGCACACAGCACGTACAGTAGCTGCACTTCATGCTATGGAATACATTTAATTAGAAGGATAAAAGAATAAAGGTTAAATTAAGAAACTCTGGAGTCCATGCTAAGAACACTGTACCCACGTACCAAAAGCTCAGCACAGAAACTTTGCCAAGGACTATTTGATCCACCATTCAGTACACTTTTGTGGACAAAAGGTTTTAGAATATTCAAAAGAATGTGAACAATTTCTCAGCATATATTCTCAGTAATTTACTCAAAAGGTTTCTGAGAATATAGAGCTAGCTGATATATTAACTCTTTTGAAAGCCACATTTTGTGACAATACTGTACAATAAACAACTTATGCAATGCATGCATGATTTTCTCTTTGAACTTTCTTTCCACCAATTTCAATGGGACTTTGTATTCCAGCATTAGAAAGTAAGAATTAAAGTCCACTTCTTTCACATTGTGTATATTTCAATAAACAATTTATTCTTTCATGTTAGAACTATTTATATTCTACCTTTCATGGTAGATTATAAGCCATGCAGAAGATAATTATTAAAAGCACGATTCTGTTTGGAAGAACGAAGAGGGAACAGAGTCACAGTTTTCTTTTGCTTTTTCCCCTCGTTGGAATTAATTAGCCAAGGAGAAATATCCCCGTCAGTCAGATATCCCCCAAGACAGTTATCCACGGTTTCCACGAAGATGATACAGCCCTTTTAACTGCTCTAACGCCGTAGATTACCTTGGTAGTCCATTTTTTCCTGAAGTCGACTCCCCCACCAATGAAAGGAGCAAAGTGTCTATGGCACTCTAGGGCAAAGCGGTCCTACCAAGCGAGGACCACCGAATATAGAGCAACCCTATTACGCGCAGCCCTGACCCAATGGCCGCGCTCGCCCCTCGTACTCACGAGTCTCCCAAAAATTCGTGGAAGCGGATGGGACCGTGCGTGGTGTCAGCCTGGAAATTAGGCGCCTCGTCTCCTAGTAGCAGGCCCGGCATGGTCGTCTAACGTTTGCAGCAAGAGCAGGAAGGTGGCTCAGCTGCGTCCCAACAACCGAAAGGCCAAGTGGAAGGAGCGAAGGAACAGTGGGACCCAGAGCCTAGCGAGGGGGCGCGGCTTTAAGGGGCGGACCCAGAGGACGGAAACCTTCCGCTGTTGAGATTACTTACTCTAGCTAGGAGAATGGTCTTTTATAGTACAGTAGGTGCAGACAAAGGGAAGTTTACGGCTGTGCTGAATGTAGGTTTTCCGATTCTCTGAAGCAAGTCAGCTTAGGTTGCACGACGGGGCTTCTTTGCAACATTCATGTAATTGCAGGCATAATTGGGGAGAAAGGCTAAAAGGTCAGGCAGTCGGAATGTGGGGGGGGGGGCGTTTGCAGAAACAATCGACGCCGTCTCAACCCTAGCAAAAACTTACAATGAGGCAGCCTGGGAAATGTTAAAGACTGACGAGGGCGCAAGTAAAAATTGAATTTTTAAAACAGCCTAATCGAGTACATGTTCAGTCAGAGGTCTGGACCAAAGAATTTGAATCAAGTATTTAGGACTGCAATTAAAATCGCTGTTAATTTAAATTATTTTGAACTAAACTTCCTTTCGGCCCACAAATAAACGAACCATGCAAGGGACTAGCGCCTTCGCGTCACTTTGGAGAAGGGAGAGGTGGGAGGGCATGGATTCCCCCTTTCTTAAAGGAAATCTTGTATGAATTGCAAGCGTTGAGATAGACGAACCAATCAGTGTGAAGCCGCTTATTAGAAAGTCTTACTTGTGAACACCTTCCTTGGATTTTAGTCCCACTGGCCTGCACTATTCTCTATTAAAAGAAAATTTATTAAAATTTTATTTTAAAAAATATTTTAAAAAATCGCGTGAGCAAAATTTATGCAATCCGATTGGTAAAGATGCTGAACGGCTTCTGGAATGAAGTGCTTTTTTTCAAGTTAGCATCTAATAGGATCTGGTGCATAGTTATTCACATGATCTAATTTTAACTCGTTTTAGAGTCATTTTGAAATCGGAGACTTAAGTCTCTTTCCAGTTACGCTGCCGTACGGCCAGGAGTTGCGAAACAAAGAATCAAATTAAGCGGTGAGAATTGCTATTGAGGTTGACGCGGCCTCGCGGGCAGTAAAATGAGAGCGGGCGGGTGCATGCTGCCAAGAGGTGACTTACGTCAGTAAGTCATGGCGACTTACGTGAGTGAGCTGGAGGTGGCCAAGAAAAACCTGAGCGAAGCTTTGGGCGAAAATGTGAAGCAGTAAGTGATCATAAGGCGCCTTTCTCCCCTCCCCTCCCCTCCCCGGCGTTTCTTCGTTAAACCGTTGGCCGTATTTTTGCAGCAGAGGCCTAGTTGGCATCGATCTCGATTTTCTCTTACACCGGCTGTTTTGTAAGCTCGAGCGTAAGTGAATGTCCAATCAGCCCTCTACTCTCCGTATAAAAACCCACTGCCCTTTGTGAATAATATTTTCATATTAATATTTAGTAATATTCCTTTTTCTTCAGAACCGAATAGGCAGGGCTTATCTCAACCCTGCTTCCCCCTCCCCCTCCATGAAATGTTGATTAGGGAGGATGAAAGATCCTGCTGCTTATAGGTGGTAGAAACTAGTCATGAAGCAATCCAACTCTAGGCTTTCAGTTATTCAAGACATCAGTCATAATTTTAAGTAGGATTTGTGTAGCCACTCTCAAGTGCTTCACAAATTCTCAAAGGTGATTTTGTGCACCTTGCAGACTGATACACAGTCATGTGCACATTAATTTCAAAATTTTAAATCAAATGTAAAAATCACTGCCTAAAAATTACTGCACCCCGTATTCACAGAAATGTCTACCTAATTCTATTAAGCAGCAATTCTATATACCCTGGAAGTAATTCAGCAGCTTATTTCTGAATTACATATGAGACATATGTAGGTCTCTTTAAAATACCACAAGTGTCTAGTTTCCTGAAAGAAATTAATGCAACTTGATTTTTAGAGGTCAGGGCCAAATAAACCACTTTAGTTTAGTGGTTTAGTGCATATACAAAAATAAACAAGCCAGCTATTTGTTGTAGGCCAACATTAATCCTCCACTTTTTAAAACATTTGTTTCTTAATATGTAATTTAAATTAAATATTGGAAATACCTGGAGAACTCTATAGAAACAAAGATTTGTGTTTTGTATGTGTGTCTTTGAGTTAGTGTTAACTCCTAGAGACTACCCAGACTAGCTCCTGCGATTTTCTGGGCAAGATTTCAGAAATGTTTTGCCATTGCCTCCTTCCTAGGGCTGAGAGTGAGTGCTGACCTAAGGTCACCCAGCTGACTTTATGAATAAGGTAGAATTTAGAACTCACAGCTCCCAGTTTCTAGCCTAGTGCCTTAACCACTACACCAAACTAACTTTAGAAATAATGTACAGGAATTAAAATGTTGGCTTAATTTCATCTATCACTGTTTAGTGGTATTAATTCACTTAATGAATGAATTTGCTTATTTATGATGCCCCATATAATATAATATCCTTTTTTCACCAGTATAATAGTGTAAAAATTATACCAGAGACAAAGTGAGAAAAATAATATATATTATTTTTTTATTTTATTTATATTTATGTATTTATCAAAGGCCACAATGGGAATACCACTCTGAGCCATCCTCCTTATTTGCCCACAACCAGTATTAGGGAAATGGGTACATGGGAAACCAGTGTGGGGTAAGTGGATAGAAAGTCTGGGCTTTTATATGTCAACCTTGAGAAATGATAGAATTCCTAGCTTCAGAAAGGGAGAAAGGAATCCAAATGCTACATAGCAGTCATAGATACCTGGGAAGATTCTAAAGTGGATTATAAAGCAATTGAGGTGTAAATTCCTTGAAAACTGTAGATTTATCAAAATACATTTTAAAAGGTTATCTCATATTTTAATTCAGTTATTTCCTTGGTAGATTGTTGGAATACTTTGTGTGTAATGTAGGGGTAGTCCTAAAGTTATGACCACTTGTTCAGTGACTATTCAAAGTAACACAACATTGAAGGTGGGGGATTTAAGACCAGTCCGCAAAGTTGTGCTTGTCACAGCATCCCTGCAGTCACATGATTGCAATTCAGATACTCAGTGCCTGACTTGTGATTATTACATTACAATGAGCTGCAATCATTGCTTCCCACAAGCAAAGTCAGTAGCAGGAAGTCAAAAGTTACCCCAGCTCCTGCTTCTTTTTTACCTGCCTGTGCTATGGACCCATGGTACTTGACCCATGGAACTGTCTGTGGCATCTGCGCATCTGCTCATGCTCCGAAGCCCCTGTGCATGGCACATCAATGCAGCTGCTGGTCTTCTTGCCTGTGACACCTGCCTCTTCCTGCTTAATGACCCGAGTGGTACTCAGATTACAACAGAAACTGGGACTCCAGGATTGCTGTTGCTAAATGATGTAGTCACATGACATTATGTTGTACGACCCCCTTGCTTAGCAACAGAAATTGTGGTCCCAGTTGCTGTATACCCTGAAATTAACTATCTCAGTTTTAACATGGCATCTAATAAAAAAATGAGCATGCTAGTTTAATGTAGGCTGCAGAACATGACAATATAATGGCTATATAACTGGCTCAGAAATCATACACCATGCATTCTCATCAAATTGATCTGAGGTATCGGGTACATTCAATCCTAAATTCTACATACTTCAACATTTTTTAATGTTTTGGTGGTGTATAGTGGGGGGGAGAGGTAGATGGGTAGAATGCTTATTAGATTTGCAATTAACATAAAATGGGATTGAATATTTGAATATCCTTGAAGAAGGAATAATTTTGAACAATTTTGACAGATAAATGGGTAAAAGACTAACAATTAACAGAAACAGTGAAACTCCTTCATTTCAAAAACAACCTCCTATGTAATACAGAATATACAATCTCTCTCTTAATAATACTTTTGAAAAAAAAAATCTTGCAATAGAATTTGATTGAAAACTGATTAAAATTGTAATATAACTGCAAAAAAGGTAAATTAAATTTTAGACTGAATCATAGAATATAAATTTTAAATTATAGTTCTACTTATGTTACAACTATTTGATGTACACTGGCCAGAGACACTATGAAATCTTTCTTTTTGGGATACTAATTGGTCATTTCCCATCTCTACTTTGTAGAGAGTATTTTGTCTTGGTAACTTAATTGCCAATTTCACTGTATTATTTTGTCGTTTTCATGTCTATGCAGTATTTTAGTGATATATCACAACTATTATTTTAAATATATAATTTTTAAATTTTATAGGAGTAAATCTGTTAATCTATAGTGATTAAAAAAAGAATTGGAAAAATTGCTGTCAGATTCTTAATCTTTAACTATCTTATAAAAAATGGGAGTGAAGAAAACTATGTAGAAGGAGGAGAAAACAGTATTAGAGAGTTATTGCCATCAGGCATGGAAATACTTGCTGAGCAACTAGGTAGTTTTTTAACAAGTTTTTGAAAGGCTGGCTAGCATTACAAACCTTAACTGTCTTAATTATCATAACCATTACCCTCTTCAGTGAAAAAGTGGACTGTCAGTGGAGCATAGTTTAATTTAATGTTTGGAGCAAAAATTAAGATAGAGGAAAAAGAAGTTCCCTAGTACAGAATGAGTTCTGATCCTCAAAACTCCCAGTCCATGAATATGTTCTATGGAGCCCGGAGTCCATCGGTCAGGAACAGGTTAACCTCTTCCCATGATCCTTAGGACCGAGTCTACCAAAAGCAAGCACCTCTCCTGCCCTGCCAGCTTTTTAGACTCGGTCCGGTCTAATAGGATGTTCCAGGCTGAGCTCCTTGCCTTCAGGCTTCAGCAAGATTTCTGTCTGTTTAAAACTTACCTTTCCTGCTGCCTTCCTCCCCGGAGCTCATTGACTCTTTATTGACTTCCAGCGTGAAGGGTTCTGGCCCGAAACCGCTGACGACCGGCTCCTCTGGTGAAGCATAGCCTCCCAGCTTTGCTGGTCGCAGGCTTGCTCCCAGCGCGAACGGCTCCGGTCGGACCCCGCTGAGCGCCGATTTCTTTAAATTGGCGCCGCTTCAATAGGCAGCTTGACAGCGACGTCCCTGGGCTCGCCCACACGTCGGATTGCCTGCGCTGACTCCTCTGCACCTGGACTCTCTCCGCAAAGATTTTAAAGCGCCTTGGTGAGATTGCAATGGTTGGGGGGGACGGGGGAGCTCCCACGCGGCCACCTTATCTTGCTGATCTTCACCATTGCGGGGCCGTGCTACAGCTGTTTGGCGGCGACTGCTATAGCAGCCCATTATTATTATTATTTCCAACGCTTGCATAGCCTCGCCAGACTGCGGGCACTAGGGGGCCTGTTTCTCTCGGCTTCCCTTTCCCTCCATTGGAGCTTGGGACCTCATGGAAAATAGAGGCCTTGCCAAGCCCTCCTCGATTATTTTCAAAATGGCCTCCGCCTACAAAACCCACTCAGGAAAGCGAGGCTCATCGGGCATCCCTGAGCCTCAATCGTGCCCATCCACCTCATCTGGCCCTTCCAAAAGGCCCAAAGTTTCCTCTCCTCAGGCTTCATCATCAGCTCACCACCCTAAGCCTACAGAGAAGGAGGCTTCTAAACGCCAAAAGCAATTGAGCAGGCAATTTCTAAGGCTGTAAAACAGGCCTCATGCACGGGCTCTCCTCAGGCTTCTACTCCCCCCATGGTTCCACCCCAGCCAGATGCCCAGGCATTGAGGCCTGTTCGCATGACATCCTTGTCCCCTGACAGGGAGGCCTCCTCCTCCAGTCGCCATGATGGGACCTTCTTATTTGCAACAGTACCTAGCCCTAAGTCTCACAATTCTGTTGCAGGGGCGTCTCTGCCTGAACAGACCCAACCGATGGACCTCTCCACCTCTCCGGCTTCTCATCCAGTGGACTGCTCCAGGCCTGAGGCACTTTGGCTGGTTGGCTTGGACCCTCAGCACGAGAAGGTCAGATCTATTCATTCTCTTCCTCCTGACGTTTTGGCCCTTATTCAGTCTGCTATCCACCAGGGCGTAGCCTCTGAACTTCAGAGACGCACCTCCTCTTGTGTTTCGCAATTGGACGAGGATCAGGTTTCCCCCCAGGCCTCCCAACTCTCCTTCTCAGAGTGCCAACCTCAAGTTTTCTCCGAGGTGGGGGCTTCTCCCAGCCGCTCTTCGACCTCCAAACCTCAAGCACGGGATCCAGACCTCTCGGAAGATGAGGATCTGGCTCCTGACCAGCCTTCATTCATTGGCCTCTTCAAACCCCAACTTTTTCGGTCCTTATTACATAAGGCAAAGGTCACTACCCGGTTAGGGATTTCACGCCCTTCCCCAGAGGGTTCAGACAACCTCAAGGAAGCCCCGGATCCTTTATTTGCTGTGCCCACAGTGGAGCCTGAAGAATTACCGGCTCCTCAGCTTTTCTGTGACTTAGTATCCCACCAATGGGCCTCCCCAGTTTCAGGCCCTAACTTGACTACCTTAGGCGGCTGTACAATTTTGCTCCAGAGCTCTCCTCACTTTTGCAGGTGCCCAAAGTAGACCCTCCTATAGTGGCCCTCTCTTTGACTGTAATTGGCACAGGTCCTCCCGAGGATTCCCTTCGACCGGAGGAGAAGAGGCTTGAACACACTTTGAACCGGTCTCACCTGGCTGCTGCCTGGTCTATCCAGGCTGCCACTGCTTCTTCATTTTTCAATAGGGCTGCCCTCTCATGGGTTCGCCAACTGCAGGAATGCCTCCCCCCCTCTGACTCTCGCACTCACCAGGACTTGAACAAGATAGCGGCAGCTCTGGAATTCTCATCGGATTCCACGCTGAACGCATCTAGGTTCGCCTCTAAGGCCATAGGTTCTACTATTTCCTCCCGCCGTCTGCTATGGCTCTGCCAATGGCAGGCGGACGTCTTGCCTCCTCCCCTTACTCAGGGGGCAACCTCTTTGGCGCCTCCTTAGACCCGCTTCTTATCGAGTCAAGGGACAAGAGGAAGGTCCTTCCCCATTTGCCCCGTAGATCTGACTCACGCTCTTCTCAGGCTTATCGGCCCTTTCGGGGTTCGGATCCCGGTTTCTCCGGTTCCAGATCCCCCGCTATTTCCAGCAGCGTCAGGGTAGGGCCCCGGATAGACGGGGGTTTCCCCCAGCGTTTCCAGTCCCGATGCCCCTTTCGTGGCAGGAGAGGTCGCTCTTTCCGCCGCACCCGCTGACTGTACCTCCGATCCTCCCATTGGGGGTCCTCTGGCTCTCTTTGCCAGTCAATGGGAGGCAACCTCATCGGATGCTTGGGTCAGGGAGATGATAAGGTCGGGTCTCTCCCTAGAATTTTTCTCCACCCCTCCGACTCGATTTCTTCGTTGCCCCCTCTCGAGGGACAGGAACCGTCGGCGGCAGATGGTGGAGGCCATCGACCACCTGCTAGCCATCCGAGCTATAGTGCCGGTTCCGGTGGACCAACAGGGTGCGGGGTTTTACTCCCGTCTCTTCCTGGTCCAGAAATCCTCGGGGGGTTGGAGGGCCATTCTGGACCTCAAGTCTCTGAACCGCTGAGTACTCTATCGGCGGTTCAAGATGCAGTCCCTCCAGTCCATTCTAGGGAGCCTGCGGGAAGGAGACTTCCTGACGTCTATCGATTTGACGGAAGCCTACCTGCACGTACCCATCCATCTGGCCTACCGCAAATTTCTTCAATTCTGCCATGCGACTTGTCACTATCAGTATTGTGCTCTCCCATTCGGCCTTTCCTTGGCTCCCCGAGTGTTCACGAAATTGATGGCTGCGCTGGCCGGCCACCTCCGGACTCTGCCGATCAGGCTTCAGTTTTATTTAGACGATCTCCTGATTCAGTCCAGTTCGGAGCTGCTAGCGCATCAAGATCTGCGGACCACTCTGTGGATCTTGCGGAACCACGGGTTTTCCATCAATGTGGCCAAGAGCCATCTGGTGCCGACAACTCGCATCTTGCACCTAGGAGCAGTGATAGATACGGTCCAGGGCAAGGTCTACCTTTCCCAGGAACGCCTGACCAGCCTGCGGTCCATTGTCAGGACGGTTTTGGCAGCTTGATTCGCCTCTTTCAGGCTCCTCTCCCAACTCCTGGGAAAGATGGTGTTGTGCATCGGCATTGTTCCGTGGGCGCGACTCCACTGCAGGCCCCTGCAATGGATCCTACTACCGTATCAGCGGAGTCATTTGACTCCTGCTCCCCTCCAAATTCCAATCACTCCCAGGGTACGTCAAGCACTTCACTGGTGGCTTTCCATGGCGGTGGAACAGGGGCTCTTATTCAGGGAACCTCTGTTAGTCCATTAGTCACCTTGACCATGGATGCCAGCCTCCAGGGCTAGGGGGCCCACCTGGGCTCAGAGATGGCTCAGGGTTGGTGGACTCCCTCCGACTTGAGCCACAACATAAACTGGCTCGAGCTGAGGGCCATCCATCTAGCTCTCCGGACATTTCAGGACAAGGTCTCCAACTCTCACGTCCTCATCTTGATGGACAACATAGCAGCCAAAGCCCACGTCAACAGGCTCGGGGGCACCCATTCCATCCACCTGATGGAGGAGATGGAGGCTCTCGGCCTCTGGGCAGAACGACACTTGTGTTCCATCAGAGCGGCCCACATCTCCGGCACAATGAACAAACAGGCAGACTGGCTGAGTCGGTCCCTAGTGGACCCCGGAGAATGGCGTCTCGATCCGGGTCTCTTTCGTCAGATCGCTCTTCGATTCGGACAGCCCATCGTCGATCTCTTCGCCTCTCCCATCAACCGCCAGACTCCCCGCTTCTCCCAGTTCCCATCCCCGGGGGCGGAGGGAGTGGACTCCCTTCGTTGCAGCTGGCCCACCGGCCTCCTATACGCGTTCCCTCCACTTCCTCTGGTGGCCAGAGTGGTTTGCAAACTACTTCAGGAACGGGCGGAGATCATCCTGGTGGTGCCCCACTGGCCCCGCAGGCCGTGGTTCGCAGACCTGCTGGCCCTCTCAGTGGCTCCTCCCTGGCGCCTTTCCTCTGCGCGAGGCGTCCCTCAGCCAGGTGTCTCTGGTCCATCCAGATGCATGGTGGCTACAGCTGACCGCCTGCCGATTGAGCGGCGCCTTCTAAGTGGATTCCGGCTTCCTTCCCAGGTTATTGACACTTTACAGGCAGCAAGGCGACCCTCGACCATCAGGATTTATAATTCGACATGGGCCTTCTTTTGCGGCTGGTGTGACGCCCGAGGCATTGCAGCTCCTTCAGCGACTGTCGAGGATGTCCTCATCTTTCTCCAACATCGCTTGAATGCGGGATTGGCTCCTGCCACCTTACGTTGCCAGATAGCTGCCCTTACAACTATTTTGTCGTGTGGGTCTTGTAAGAAATTGTCCAGCCATCCCTTGATTAGGCAATTTTTACGGGGGGCCTCTAATTTACGCCCTCCCATTCACCGTTATCCGACCTGGGACCTCCCTACGGTATTGTCCTCCATGGCCCCTCCATTTGAACCCCTTCGACAGGTGAGCCTTTGGTTCCTGTCATTTAAGGTGGCGTTCCTGGTGGCAATCACCTCGGCCCTCCAGGTTTCTGAGCTGGCTGTTCTCTCCTCCAGGAGTGACTTGTGTCTCTTTCACAGGGACAGGGTGGTCCTCCGCCTGGACCCCACCTTTATCCCTAAGGTTAATACTTCATTCCATTGGTCCCAGGAGCTAGTGCTTCCTAACTTTTATCCCTGCCCTTCCACCCGGCAGGAACAAGAATGGCACATTTTGGACGTGTGCTGGGCCCTCCATATTTATCTCAAACGTACGACTTCCTTTCGTCGTTCGGAGGCCCTTTTTGTTTCATTCCAACCTCCTACCTTAGGTTTGAAAGTTTCCTCCTCCACGGTGGGTCGCTGGCTTTGGGCAACCATAGCTGCGGCATATGGCTCTCTTTCCCTCCCGGTTCCGGCCCGTGTGACGGCCCATTCCACACGGAGTGCTGCCACTACGGCTGCCTGGACCTCCCAGGCTTCCTTGGTTGATGTTTGCTGGGCGGCTACATGGTCTACCCTGACTCCCTTTATCCGCCACTATAAGGTCGATGCTTACGCATCGGCAGAGGCGGCCTTCGGCCGTCGGGTCCTTCATCAGGTGGACCGGGTGGGGGTGGCTTCGGACCAGGTAGGTCCCTCCCATTAGCAGGGATGCTTTGGCATGTCCCGTTCCTGACCGATGGACTCCGGGCTCCATAGAAATGGGAGTTGGCTTACCTGAACTCCTGTTCTGTGGTGCCCTGGAGTCCATCGGTCAGCCCCTCCCTCTATTGCCC
>JANHFM010006013.1:29241-40125 GCA_032468115.1 Grayia smithii | reverse complement strand
GTTATAGATCAGATCAGAGACTTAAATCAATCAATCACTTATTCACTTAATTTACTTAATTTCATACCAACTTACTAGATATACTACTATAATAACTTATTAATAACTTAGACTAAATGCTTTGAAAATATTATGGAACTATTTAAATTACAATTTAATATAAATTAGTTAATTAATTAATTAATATAAATTAATAGAATTTCTATACAGTAAATTAATCCAAAATCTTATATAATATAGATACCAGTATATTCTTTTATATTCAGAATTAATAAGGAATTAATAGAAAGTGATTCAGTTCAAATTTCACTTTCCGTCACTAGGTGGCAGTCTCCATTTGTCAAGTTCCACAGCGTTAGAAAAATGTCCGGGTTGTCAGTACTGGCAAAGCTGTCAAATTAGCCACGTAGTTTTCAATCTATTTTAAATCTAAATTTAACACTTTACATCCAACTGAGTCAGCGTCCACCTCTGTCTAGTAACAAAGAATCAATCCAGTAGTTTAAGTATATTTTCCAAAATAAGAAGATCTTTTAAATTGTCCAGATTATTGAGTACAGAGTTTTAACAGCTGAAACTCTAAGCTCACTGTCGGAGAAATAATACTAGAAATTCTTCACCAAGCCGCCCACCTACTCGCTGCCACAATTCCGCAGTTGGGCTTTGATTTTATATTTTCTGGAACACGCAAAGCTCTACCTTATTCAGTTTGCTCATCCGATCGTTGTTGTTGTTGGAACATTTCTACAATTAATTCAGTCCTTTCAGTCTCGCAGGCAGCTTCGGGGTGCCATAACAGCGCCTTCTTCCACTGTGTCGGCTCTGGGCAACTCTTCAGCTTCACTTCGCTTAGGTTGGCACTACCCAGATGGAGCTGGTCCATTCCCCTCTATTTCCACAAGTTTCCCACTCGTGAACGGCGCTTAGATTGCTTCCAACACGGAAAATAGAACAATCGGCTTGCGGAGAGTGTCTCCTAACCCGTTCTACTTGCTGCTGCGTCTCCGGAAGTCTCGCTGTATAACCTAAACTATCATTATTTATATTAATAAAATTCACTATATTCTTTCAGATTCTTAAAGGAAAAAATACCTTTTTTACATCTATTTTAAAACACTAAACTTTTCTTTAAAAACATTTTTATAATTAATAAGTTTTAGTATGTCTTTTTAAAACTTTCTCTTAACATACATACTTTAAAATTCACTTTCAGTAATATTTTACAAGCTTTAAAAATAACTCAAACAATTATATATGAAAGAAAAAAACCATTTTCAAACCTTTATAACAAACAAAAAGTACATTAAAGATTTCTTCTGATTACATAGATCCAACCAATAAAAATCCAACTAACTCCAATTAAGTTTAAGTTTAAGTCACTCCCAACTCTAAACTTTTATTTAAGAATATTTATAAAATCAATAAATTCTAATACACCTTTTTAAAAATTCCTCTTAACATAGATAATTTCAAATACACTTTCAATAATATTTTAAAAGCTTTAGGAATTACTTAAGCATTATATATATATAAAGAAAAAAAACATTTTCAAATCCACTTAACATTAAAATTTTCTTTCAAATTACATATATCGGATTGATAAAAATCCATCCTAATTCCAATTAATTCATTAATTTTAAGTCACTCCTTCCAGCTTATGTTCATAGAATAAAATATTTTTCTTCTCTGGAATGTCTATCAGGTAATTATTAACTTTTCTTTTTCTCCAGCATTTCTCAACTTCATTAGTATGCATGAAAAAAAAATCCCAAACTTGTCCTCTTAAAAGTTGCAGATGTTCTTGGAACTCTTCTATCAATTGGTTGGAAGGTTTATATTTAAACCATCATAATAAAGATTGGTGTCAGGTTTATATTCCAAAATTGCAATTGAGTGCTTTGCATTGTCAGCTGTTTGTGAAATTGCTGAGTAGTTTGGTAATTTTCTACACATAATTGCATCTCTGAAGCAATTTGACTGGTTTTTATAACATTCTTGGAACATAGTCGATCTATAAACTGATAAGTTTTATTTAAGATTTTTTTCAAACATACATCTGATAACTTGCTCAAGCCTATGCTCCAGCTTCTTAGCTCACTCTTGTGGTCAAAGAGTAGATTTTTTTGTAAGTCACTTAAGAATTGCTGGGCAATCAGAATTAATAAAAAATCAGAAAGTTTTAGCCACCTATAGAAAAACAGACCAAGCTACAAACTACTTAAAAATAGTAAAATAAAAGCCACAACTTTTTCATCAAAGTTTAAAAAAAAAAGATATTCCATGCTTCCTTATTTTAACTTGCCTTCAGTAGCCTTCTTTCTTGCCATTTAACAAGAAAGAAGTCCCCAAAATAGCTCAGATCTTCCAAAAGGAATAACCGGGCCATGACTGAAGAGAACCTTGTTTAGCTTAAGAAACATAATAATTCCTAAAAGTGATTAAGAAATGAAAGGCATAACTTACTGTCTGTTTGAAAAGTAAATTCCAAAATGGCTGCTTTTTCAACAACAAAATGATTGCAGTGTTCCCCCACCCCCACCCCCACCCAGCTGCTCACAAGTTTATTCTGAAGCACAGGTGCTGACGGAGGAACTTGTGTAGTGATTCTGAAACTCTCCCTATATAAATATAGGAAAGCCGTTTCCTTCTATTAGTAAGTTCAAAAAGTGACAGTCCAGAGGGAGCCCTCCCTGGGTGTATTGTCAGTTGGTCATCTTCACTGGGAAGTCACAACATTTTGACTGTAAATGTTGTCTAAATAAAGGAACCTTTTGTTTTGTTTTGTTTTTTACAGCACCGGTTCCAGCCCCAGAATCCCTTGTCTGGAGCTCAGCAGTTTGTGGCGAAAGATCCCCAAGAAGATGATGACTTAAAGCTTTGTTCACATACAATGATGCTTCCCACTTGGGGCCAGCTAGAGGGAAGGATGATTGTCACTGCTTATGAGCATGGCTTGGATAATGTCACTGAAGAAGCAGTTACAGTTGTTGTCTATGCCGTAGAGGTGAGATTACACAAAAGGGCAAGTTTAGTCATGAATACTCAGATACATTGTGTATGATGTCAGTTTCAGCATTGATTATCTGCCTTTCTAAAAATAGGAACAAAAAGGATATCTATATTACAAGAAAACAGACATGAGAACTATTTTGTCTGCTTATTAATATTAATTTGGGGAATTGTTTTTCCACATATGGCCAAGATTGAATACTTTCTTGTCGTAAGTATATATAGGCAAAGTAAGATTGTGCTATTTAAGGAACAAAAACATAGGCTAACATAAGTTTGATTTGCCCGTCTGTTTCCTTGGGAAATTTTATTTTTGCTTTTAAAGAAAAATAAATTTTAAAAATTGTTTTTAACACTTCATGCTTTACCTGAAGTTCAACTGAGAAAAATATTATAAATGGACAACTTCTTGTCCCCTATGGCTCCTTTCTTTTCTGTTTTCTCTTATAACAAGGCTCTGCAGAATCCAGAAAAATGTTATGTGATGATGCCATCATTTGTATTTCTCACCTGTCTTCTAGTCATATGTGAAATGAACAGTTTGAAGGGGCCCATCTAATGTCTTCATCAACATGAATAATTCTGGAAAATTTCTTCAAGGATTTTTTGAAATGTGCCTGGAGGCTAAGAAGGAGATGACAGACCGTGTTGCTGGTTTAGCATCTCTTGATGTTCAGACCAGAACCTTGATGTCACCTTTCTTCCTTTATTCTTGAAAGAGACAAATACGAATAAAGAGATGTGGCTATTCTCAATTCTCACTTGTTTCTGGTTGTAGGGATTAGTAATTTTGACTCTTAAAATTTCTGACAACATACTCTTGCTACTGTGTTTCTCCAAAAATAAGACGCTGTCTTATATTTTTTTGAACCCTGAAATAAGCGCTTGGCCTTATTGTCATGCACTCAAAAGCCCAATTGCACTCATTATCAAGGGATGTCTTATTTTTGGGGAAACAGGGTAAATTATTTGCCTTGCCAATGTAGGTTTTCCACAAATGAATAAAATCTGCAAAAACCCAGATTTTGTCTGTGTTTTTTTTGTCTGCAGGATACAAACAAATTTAATTCACAAATATTATTTGTATATTTAGTTCTTTGCAACATCTTTCATTAGCTCCTCACATGCAGAAGTTAGAATCAACTTTTTGAGTCAACTTGAGTACCTCATTAACTATAGTTGGGTTTTATTGATCAAAGGGAACAAGATGGGTGTCCAGAAGTTCAATGAGAGCAAGGCATAAGCCAAATAAGAGGTTTTGACAGTGGGGATAGGCAAGGATTTCAGAATAGATTGATGGCCAGAAGTAAGGGGGAATCGAGGCAGTGGCCTTTATCTTGCAATCTTCATAGTACAAGCATTGGATATTTCAGGGTTTGGTTTTTTTTGCAAGCAATAAACAGACATTTCTTTCTCTGTAGAAGCATCTTAAGGATATCCTTACCTCTGTAATATCAAGAAGAAAGACTTATCGTGTGAGGGATGGTCACTTCAAATATGCCTTTGGAAGTAATGTCAATCCACAGCCGTATCTGAAGAATAGTGTCATTGCTTACAATAACTTAACTGAGTGGTAAGGATTTGCTTAATACTAATGCAGCATAAGAGAGAATGTGAGCATATGAAACTTACTTTTTAACAGAAATGTCCTAATAATCACAGGTTTGTTTTTTGTTTTTTCTTAATGAGAAATTGGCCAATCTAGGCATTACTTACTAAGCAACGAAATTTCTAGGACTGTATTTATTGGGAAACAAATGGTCATGCAGGTAATATAAAAGATGAACCATAGATTTAAATATATACTGCTTCCCTTTCGCCCTCAGCCCCATCCCAGGAGCCATCCAGGCAGTTGTTTTCACAACAAACTATTTCCAGTTAAATATATTTGCTATCTATTTTGCTGAGAAAGAAATAATAATAAGGGAGACTAGTATACATCTATTTCAAGCTATTTAGCTCTCATCAGCTAGCCATACCCTTCTGCCCAGGTTCGAATCCCAGAAGGGTATGGCTAGCTGATGAGAGCTAAATAGCTTGAAATAGATCTATACTAGTCTCCCTTATTATTATTTCTTTCTCAGCAAAATAGAAAGCATAATATGTATGTATATATATATATATATATATATGTACACACACACATACATATTTATATATATGAAAAAGAAAGAAATCAAAAAGGAAGATAAAAGTGAAAAAAAATAAGAGAAATGGGAAAGAAAAAAGATACAAAGCAGTAGATCCCAATCATCTTTACAAAAATTCTAAGTACAATTACAAACTTACCTTTTACTCTATGGTTACAACATACTCTCTTACTTCTATAATCTAGCTTGTCTAATCATCCAAACCATGAATCCTTAGTTCATTTTTTTGTTTCACATTACTACATTTCAGCAGTAAATGTAGATGTCTTGTCTCTGATCAAATAAGTCAACATCTGAGGAAGTTCCATCATCTTCATCAACTGTTCCTCCATTGTGAGTAGTGCTAAATCTTTTCATCTTTGTGCATATAATAATCTCGATGCAGTTATCATGTACAAAAGCCAAGTTCCATGACTTTTTTTCCCCAACTGACTGTCGAATAATCCTAAAAAAGACTTCTGGTCTCAACTGCATATTAATCTTTAACATTCTCTGTATGTATATATTTGAATGCAGAATTTTCTAGCTTTTTTTACACCAATTTTTAGGGATTTCCAGGAAGATAGCAAATTGAAGATAACTCTATTAAAAAATGAAGCAAAGATTTGTGGTCATGAATAGGAGCCAATGAGTAGATCAGTTCCTTTAGTCCTCTCTGGATAAATTAGAGGATGTGAGATCACCCAAGCTCTTCACCTTATGGTTGATTGTCAGAAGGACATAGCTAGATAGCTGTGTCCAAAAGGGGTGGGGGGAGAATTGGGAGATGAGGGAATTCACCATAATTGCTTCAGCCACACATGGAGCCTGTTTAAAAGACAATAAGTCCTTTGTTAGCTACTTTCAGAAATTGCCTATTAACTGCTTCAAAGACATTAGACAACTTCAAAGTGACAAGATTGCAAATACCAGGAGATTGGCCTCAATCCTTAATATAAGAAAATGAAGATGTACCTTTATAATCTTTAAGAGTTTAAAATAAACAGCAAAATCAAGCCAAGGTTTTGGCTACAGAAAATGTTAAATGGATTAAGGACTCAGAACGCATTGGAATATTGTATTTGAATATTAAGACTTTGACATTAATTTTAAAGAATAAATGCATGGTATGGAAAAGAGAAATTATTTTGACATGTAACAAGACAAGTAATACATAATGGCGTTCAGAGATCTCTTTGAGGAACTGCACTGGTAACAGCACTGGGACCTTGAATCAATTATGTCAGCTTGTTACTTTTTGAAATACACTCTGTTCTCAGAAGATGTTATAGAAAAATATATGCAACAAAATCTACCTGAGAATAACTGGATGAAAATTAGAATTAGAATTTGTCATCAGATACAATGAAACAATTTGATGAAGTTTTAAAAATTAAGAAGGAAATAAAAATGACAATTCCAGAGAGCAATTGGGACAATTCTTTTTTTGCTTATCAAAAAGGCTGTTTTATAGCATTGAAGAAATTCACATCAAGGATCTAAATGGATTACAGACAAAGATTGTTCTGTATAAAAAGGAAAAAAGGAATATAAAGTTGGTTTACTTGACCAGGGTTAAAGTGCGTTATATTGTCATTTTGTTTGGTGCTCTTTGGATTTGCTGATATCTGAAATGGAAAAATGTGGCTTATTAGATTTGCTTACATTTAATATGATGTTTAAGTATTTTCCCCTACAGTTACTGCATGTATCCTAATTTGTTAGCATCTAAACTGGATCTACATCTAACTGCCTTTTTACTTAAGCTAAGGGTGTTTTGTGAACTTATTCTTTTTAAAAGAGAGATTATACTTCTTCCTTATGTTAAATTTTAATCTTTTGTTTATATTCAGATACTGGGATTACTTTACATTTGCTAAATGTAGAATTGTTTATACTTTAGAGTTGAGATAGGGAATGTTTATTTGAATGAGATATGTTGCTATTTGGGATGGTTTTCTTTGGAACTGTTGGCATTTGAAATGGAAAAATGTTGCATATTGGAGTTTGTCATTTTTAAAGAAGAAACCATTCCTCTTTGTCAAGTTAAACTTTAGTTTTTTGTTTATACCAGGATATTGAGACTATTTAATGCCTTTTAAATTGTGTTTTGCTTAGAGTTAAGAGCTGAGATGTTGACTGTTGAGTTTTATATATGTTAATTAATATTATTTTAAAGCTCTGGTCGGACTTTTTACTGATATCTGGATTGGGGCAGATGTTACTTATTTGATTTGCCTATGGTTAAGAGATGAATTATGGGATGAAAAGTTTTATATTTATTAATTAAGAGGAAAGTGATTTATTTATTTTATTTATTTATACTTGTGATGATTTATACTTGTGATGAGAATTTGCTTTCTTGAGAGGACATTCTTTTTACTTTTTTGCTTTGTTGAACTCTTCTTATTCTTTTCTTTTTTTAGGTTGCATTAACTTTTCTTGTTGTAATTAAAACCTTAAATAAAATTATTGCCAAGGTAGAAAAAATAAAGTATCTATTTATCTGTAAGTTAGTTATACCCGAAAGTAGTTAAGAAATGAAGCTTGTGAAAATCTTACACCTTATAGGCTGCATTACAGCTGTGAGCTTGATTAAACTCCCTTGACTTCCAGCTACTCAACTCACAAGCTGACCTCAAAAACCCAATTCCTGCAGGTTGGTGATGAGGAGTAGCTGTTAAGCGTGTAAGGGGTGATCTCACAATCACTCCTTTTTTGTGGAGATATTGCACTGGCTAGAATTCACCCTTGGGCTGCTGATCTCCCCCACAATTGCTATCCTTGCTCCTTCAATGATGTCTAGTTCATCATGAATCCTCATCAGAAGATCTCAGCTTTGAAATTACTAAATGTGATAAAATAAAATTGTAGAGTGTATCTGGAACAAAATATAATAAAATATGTGATAAAACAGGAAGACTTTCTATCATGTTATCAAGGGATATGGAGAATTTAGCCACATATCAACTGTAAAAATGTGTAGTAAATGTTGCCCTTTAATTATTTGACACAAATTTATCAACACAAGTCCTTTATTGTGATTTTTCAATTATTTACAACAAATATATCTACCAATGGTCTCTTCTAGAATACCTTTATTTCAATTCTTATATGTTACTTTCATTTTTATCTGAATTTCATGAAAACAGAATATTAATGACTATTATTTCTATTATTATTATTATTATTATCTTTTTTATTCATTAAACATGAAACTCAGTCAACTGAACATTTAAAAATGTGTCACAAATACAATTGACTGGTACTAATGGTTGATATAGGTTGTTGCCAGCGTCCTAGGTATCAACCAAATAAAATATATGATGTTCCGAGTAACGCAGTTTTTTGCAGCTCTGCTGGTGTTACTGCAGGAAGCTGTAATTTATTGATGTGTTTTATAAAATTCTTGGACATGGTACCAAGTGCCCCAATGACAATGAGTATCACTGTCACATGCTCCATCCATAATAGCATAGTTTCGATGGCCAGGTTGCGATATTTCGTGATTTTTTTCAGTTCTTTTTCTTCGACTCCTGGTACAGTGATATCAATAAACTGTACGCTTCGGCCCTCAACAACCGTGATATCTGGCATGTTAGGTTCCAAATGACGATCCGTCTGTATTCAAAAGTCCCACAAGATCTTCACTGTCTCATTTTCAATAACTGTTTTCACTTTGTGCTCCCATGTCTTTTCGGATCCAGGTATGTCGTATTTTTTACACAGTGACCAGTTTAGCAACTTGATCATGTCTAGCTTTGTAATCAGTTTGCGCAATTTTGCTGCACTCACATATTAAGTTTCATCTTTGTTTCATCTTTGTCATTGCATAGTCTGCAGTTTGAATTGTCAGTTAATTTTTGTATTTTTGCTTTCATGGCAGTATTATCATGATGATGAGGATGAGGATGTCCAACCATATATGACTTGCACTAGTTGAGTGCAGTCTCTTTCAATCAATTATGATGAAAAGTCCATATTTGGAATAATTGATAGCTATATTCCAAGAAAAAAAAAATCCAAGTTTTTCTTTTGAGCCTAGATGAATAGTCTAGGAAAGACTGCCTTCAGTTGTCAAGGACATATGACAACCTGTTGGTTTAATTAGCCAACGCCAACATGTCCAATTGTTTCAAAACACTCCTAATAATGTCATCTTTCATGGATTGCTATCCATGAAATATATCACATTTCTCCTTAACTCTTTGTGCTGTTGATCATTTTCTGTTAGTTCCAGGCTTACTGCAACTGTTCTCCATCTCTTTCTTTCACTGACATTTTCCCATAATTTCCTCAGCCTGTGTCTCAGTGATATGAACCTAGTACCATTCTCTTTCTCCATGATTTCTTTCTC
Organism: Grayia smithii; assembly: GCA_032468115.1. NCBI lineage: Eukaryota > Metazoa > Chordata > Lepidosauria > Squamata > Grayiidae > Grayia > Grayia smithii. The sequence goes on along the minus strand of JANHFM010006013.1, from coordinate 30,630 downwards.
TCTCTCTGGCTTAGTTTATCTTAGTGCTCAAGTGCTAGCTTGATCGTTGTCAACGTTTGCTGTATTGGGCTAGAAGATTGATAATGGAGTATGAATAAGGTTGGGAGCTGAAGAAACCAAACTTCTGTTACATAAGCAGAAGCTAAACATTCATCATCTCCCTGTATCAAACAACTTGTACTTGGTTGGAAATACATTGGGTTTTCCTCACACAGAGTGGTCTCCCAGTCTTGAGATATACTGGATTAGGCAACTTTTACCATTTCTAGATGGATGACCTTTAGGAGCAATAGGAGATGCAGACTGAAAGCACCAGTTTTCTCTTGAAAATGTGGGACAACAATTAAAACCTGACATGTGCAAGGAGCAACTCTACTTTTCAATAGAAGCATGTACAAAGTACCTATTTTAGGGGTAAGCATAGAATACCTCACATTGCCTTTTCAGGAGATAGGTCATCTTTCTCAACAGCAGAACAACTCCTCCTCCTCCTCCTCTTCCTCCTCCTCCTCCTCCTCCTCTAATTCCATGTTCACTCAGGAGGAAAAGGCAATCTATACATATTTTAAAGTACTTTCTATTCCATATACTTATCGCTAGGATAAGCTTCTGATTGAGTACAAAATATGTCTCTGATTTTCTAAACTATGTTTTCTTTCCAGCTATGCCTTTGCCTACAGTATATCAAATATACTCCTTAAGAACATTTAGTCTCAATTTTCTTTGGAATTTTATCTCAAGGCATGGCTTTCTGTTGGAATCTACAGCCCAGGTTTTCTCCTGATTCTGATATTGTTTACTGAGGCTGAGATATTTTGCCAGAAATTAAACTTTTGCAGCTGTTCTTCAAAATCTTGTTACTGTATGCACTTACTTTATCAACTGATTCACTTGGCTTTCAGTTTCCAGGGATGCTAAACTTGGTATTGAACACCAAACCTTTTATTTGAGGATGATAATATCACACGGAAGGTTTTTCAACTTTAGTATGAGTTCCCTGTGGAAAAATGCTCCTCTCCCCCACAAAATTTCCCAAGACTGAATTATTTATGGTGGCAAATGTGCAGAAGAACCCAACAAGTGACTTATGACCATTCATCAAACTTACAGCCATTGCAGTATCCCTATGGTCACATGCTCAGAATTCAGATGTTTGGCAATTGACTCACAGTTATAATGGTTGCAGTGTCCCAAGGTCATGTGATCACCTTTTGTAACCTTCTGAAGCCAGATTCATTTAACAATCATCTTACTAACTTAACAACTACAGTGATAACTGTAAGAGCCGTGGTGGCGCAGTGGTTAGACTACTGCTGCTAGCTGCAGTTCAGCAGATCGAATCTCACCGGCTCAAGGTTGACTCAGCCTTCCATCCTTCCGAGGTGGGTA